>VMDO01004670.1:7977-114656 GCA_007922755.1 Pedetes capensis | reverse complement strand
GCTGAGGCAGGAGGATCAATGTGCATTTGAGGCTGGCCTGATCTACATAGTGAGTTCTAGGCCAGCCAGGGCTACACAGTGAGACCCTATCTCAAAAAAGAATTAAAAATAAAAATAAATAAATAAATAAAAATTCTGTTTCTACTCATGACCTTAATTCAGTCTGTTAAGAATTGTGTGTATTTTCTCTGGTACTGAAGGAGTTTGTTATAATAAAGTGAGAAATCACTTTGCATCCTTTAAAATACAACTTTCTTTGATACTCTAAAATCTATATAGTTTGGAGGAATTATTTGGAATTCTTAAATATGATAATCACTATTATACAGCATTAAATTGGAAATCTTCTGTATTTTGTGATGGGATCTTTATAAGAGTAGAATATGATAATCACAGGGTTGCAAATATAAGTGGAAAGTCAACAGGCACTAAAAATGAGAAGCACAGTAGAACCAATAATCTATTTCAAAAGAGTTATCTGGGGATAGTCAACTATGGATTTAGCTTCCCTTCAAACTTTCTGCATTTTCAAGACATTTGCCATTGAATTTAGATAGTTTATTTCCTGGTATTCAAATTAGAAAATTGAAAAACAGAATAGTCAGGAAGTAGTGAATGCCAAAACTTGAGCCATAGCCTTTAGGAGGAAACTTTTACAACTTTTAGAAGTGCAAAAAGATGAATATTTTCCCTTTGGTTTATCTATTCAATAAGTCTGTTTTTGAAGTACCAGCAGTTTTCTTGCCAAGTTTTACAACTAGTAAAAAAGTACAGATTTGTTATATTTTGCTCTCAGTATGACTCCCAAAGGGAGTGGTTGCTGGTTAAATATTCAAAAGCAGTAGCTATAGATAAATGTGTTTTACATGCAAGGTTAATCAGGTAAAGTGATCTAATAAATAGTGGTGAACTCTCAAAGAAGATTCCCCTTTGTTTCTGAGCTTTTACGAACTAAGAAAACATTTGAAATAGCAAAGAGCTGATACACTCTCTGACTTTTTTATTTTTATTTTGAGACAAGATCTCACTAAATTGTGCAGGCTTCCTCTGGCCTCAAACCTATGATCCTCCTTCCTCGGCCTCCCAAATTCCTGGGATTACACCATGTATCGCCACGCCTTGTTTGCATATAGCTTTCTTACTACTTGAAATTACAGTTTCCAGGCATAATTTCATGGATCCTATACACTTCAAATAGAAAGTTTGAAATTCTTTATTCACAAGAATATTACCTCATAGCTTAATGTTTCATTGCTAGTTTTTTCTTACCCTTCTACATCCTGAAAAATTAAGTTTCCTTTCCTTTCTTCACTTAATGCAGTGTTTCACAAAATATGGCTCGTACCCTACCCCTCCTTCTTTTTTCCCAATTTTTATTGCTTCCAAGTTGTTCATACTTAAATAATACTTATTTATTACTTATCACCTTTGAAGTGAATTATTAAGAGTCACTAAACCATAGTATTCATAACCTCAAACTAAAACAATTAGAATTTACTCTGGTCTGTAAGACCTCTTTTACCTAGGTGATCTGTCCTGAGGAACTTGGTACCAGTGCACAGCTTCTCACATGTCGTGCAAAATGGAGTTTCCTGCAATATTCAGGAAGGGCGCTTAGTTTGGGGTACATCATCCATATTGTCTCAAAATGATCCTGGTTTTCTCTTATGATTCCTTATTATTTTTAATTTGAATTGCTATTTAGCTTCATCTTTTTATGAACTTTTGATTAACCTTTCACTGTGTGAGTAAGGATATTTATACCACAATATTTTGATGTATAATTTGAGAAATGAATGTTGCAATGCAAAATATAAATCCTCTATTACCCTTTTAGTAATGCTAATTTATATAGGGGAGAAGGACCCAGCAACCCACTCCCAAAAAACAATCAGCCATTGAAAACCCTATGAACAGCAGAGAAGCACTGACAATAGTGTTTCGCCTGTTGTAAGTAGGGTTGCTATAAGTCGGATACCGACTCGATGGCACCTAACAACAACAACAACAATTTATATAGTCACCTAAAACCCTGCTCATACAGTTTTTTGGGGTTTGTTTGTTTGTGTTGTTTTTTTGAGACATGGTCTGGCTGTGTAGCCCAAAATAGCCTGGAACTCACTGTGTAGAACTTGCTCTGTGAGGCCTCCAACTTGTGTTGATCCTCCTGCCTCTGCCTCCCAACTGCTGGGATTACAAGTGTGTACCACCACAGCAGGCTTGGTATTCCAGTTTTCTCAAGTTCCTTTTCCACTGGAAAATTGGTGTGGCCAGAGAGCTTCTTCTCTTGGACCTCATGTTCTATCTATAGGCTTTGGTTAGGAAGCTAAGTGTATTGTCCTCTGCTGTCCATCTCTAACCCCAGCTCCATTTGCTCAATGACTAATATGTAAGCTCTGTGTGTGTGTGTGTGTGGTATATCTCAGTAAATATTTTATAAAGTTTATAGAGTTTTAGAGATTTTAGAATAAGTTCACTTAAAAGATTGAGTTCTAACAGGTATTCAAATGAGTATGCAGTTGGGTGTTTTTAGACTCCATTTTTGGTAGATGTTATTAAGGAAAGTGTTGCCTTGATAGTGCAGAATTTTATTCTATAGAAAAATCATTTTCCTTCAGATTTGTGTGTATTTGAATAATATAGCTATATGACTCCCTGTTATTTGGTCTCCTGGGGAGAAAAACTCAAGTAGTATGGAATATTACATTTGTTTTTCTCCCCTGTGCTGCAGCCATCGTTAACACTTACCTCAGTTCTTCCTTGGCATTTCCTTTTTGAATCCAAGGCAGATTTTTCAATCCTTGAAACTTCAGGAGGGATTATTTACTGCTTTTTCACTATTTCTTCTGGAAATTCCTGCTCTGTCCTAGTCCTAATTTTTTTTTTCTTTTTTTGAGACAGGGTCTCACTAAATTATACAGACTGCCTCTGGTCTCAAACTTGCAATCCTCCTGCCTCTGCCTCCCAAGTCGCTGGGATTACAGGCATGAGCCATAAATTTTGTTTTTTAATACATGTTTTGATTGCTAAAAATATTTGTCTTTTCTCAATTGTACTGTTTCAGGTCAGGACTGTGCTCTATAATTCTTTCTGCCATAAGTCTCACTTTATTCTTTCTGCCATAAGTTTCTAAGCTCAATGTCACTGCGACTGGGTTTAAAAGCTCTCGACATTTTAGGGGAAATTTTTTCCAGATACTTTTTCCCTCACAGTTCAAACAGAAAAATGATCTAGTTTCCACCAAAGGCATACTTTCATAAACCATCCTCAGGGAATAAGAGAAGTACCAGAGACGTCCCAGACTTCTCCCAGACTACTTGAAGGGTACAATCCAGGGAATAATAGTACCCTGTGTACCTTAAATAGCACCCTGTGGACCTCAAGTGCTCAGTGCTATTGCAGATAGATCATTTTGGACCCCTGGGTAACAGGTACAAACACCTGATCAAAGGTGCTTTTCCTTGGCAGGGAAAAATGAAATTCCAACCAAATAGAGCCATCCCTCAATATCCCAAGGGGGCTGGTTCCAGGGTGCTAGCAGAGACCCAAATCCATGAATGCTAAGTCCTTTATATAAGATGGCATAGCATTTGCATGTAACATACACACATCTCCCCCTGTACTTTAAAACAAGCATGTCCAACCTGTAGGCTGTGGGCTATGTGTAGACCACGACAGGTAGTAATATGGTCTCACAAAATCTTTGAACAGCCTGTATTTTTTAGCATTTATTTCCTTTGCAACCCCCCCTTATTATGTACATGTAGTAACTATATTATATAATTTATGTGCAGCCCAAGACAATTCCTCTGTACTCAATGTGGCCATGACAACACCTAACAGCAATGCAGCCAAAAAGTTGGACACCCCTGCTTTAAAACCTCTCTAAATTACTTATAACACCTAATGAAATGTAAATGGTGTGTAAATGGTTGTTATACTATTGTTTAGGGGATAATGATCAAAAAAAGTCTGCACATGTTCAGTACAGACACAACAGTTTTCTCAAGTAGTTTTGATCTACAGTAGTGGAACCTATGGAAGCAGAACGTATGCATATGGAGGGCTGACTATTGCAGTCTTTCCCTTTTCTCCTCTGACAAAATACCAGATGTTCTAGAGTCTAGGCAGAAACACTAATTAAAACACCTTTAGGTAGTTTCTGTTTCAACTGGTTAGTGTACTCTTGAAGTACGTCTATTTTCCTTATCTGTGTATTGCAGTATCAAATTAGTCTTATGGAATTCTACGTTTTCTTCCATCTAAACTCAATCTTCAGTAAGGAAATTTGGATCTTTGGGATATCCTGCAGGATATTTTTAAAGCAAATATATTTCTGGGTAATGCTCCTATCTTGATACAGTTTGAAGACACAAATGTATGCATTTGATGAAACTCAGCATGTACATGTTTAAGGCTTGCACATATCGTTATATGTAAATTTAACTTCTACAAACACTGAGGTCTAGCTAGTGACATGCATGCTGAATTACTTAGGGGGGATATACTAAAGCTTGTAACTTACTCTGAAATATATTTTAAAAATTAGATGAATAGGTAATAGGTTAAAGATGAATAGATAAGTGATAAAGCAAATATAGTAAAATGTTCATGGTAGACTCTAGGTGGTAGATATATAGATGTTCACTGTTTATGGTGAACTTTAACTCACCTTTGCTGTATGCTTGAATTTTTTTGTAATTGTTAGAGGGGCAGTAAGAATGACACCAGAAGCTACTGCTAGTAACATACTGTCTTCAGGAAAGATCTGAAAACATTTTCTAATCAGAGAAAGTCATTAAAACAGTCCATAGCACATTGCTGCCATTCATTCTGTTTGACTTAGCCTTGGGTGGATTGGGGTTAGGGAATGGAAAAAATATATCCTATCTCACTATTTTGGAATGGTGAGGTAAAAATTACAGCAATAGTTATTTTGTGCCCAGTGTCTGGTTTTTCTTCCTTGTGATCATTTTCCCTTCTCCTTTCTTGACAGTATAATCCTGAAGTCTTTTTAGGGAAAAGAAAGTTCTTTCTGTCACTGATGTGCTTAATGACTGAATGTAAGCAAATATTTGAAGAGATGAATCACTGATTCCTGGACCATTGTTAGAGGTTAGACCAGATGGCCAGATACCTCTCTGGTGAGCTGGCCGTGAGGGGAGAGGCCTGTGTTTTATACTGACAGTGAATACCCAAACCTCACTGCATTGACACAAAATTTACAGAGACTCCAAGTTTGATTTTTTTTTCTGTCAGAGGAATTTTGAAAGATATAAAATGTAAAATTCGAATAAATCATAAATGACATAGAAATGGAAAGAATAGTCGTCACCTTCTTTTTTAAAAAGGAAAGCGGCTGGGGTATAGCTCAATGGTAGGGTGCTTGCCTAGCAAATATGAGTCCTTGCATTCAAGCCCCCAGAACCACAAAAGAGAGGAAGGGATAAAATTAATGATGCCACGCTTCAAAGAAATATATTTACAAAAGAAATCTTTGATTATAATCATGATCTTGCAGCAAAATGGCTATCAAGGGTCTAATTTAAAAAGTACTACAACCGTACCATTGTGGTGTCTGATCTCAGAAGTTAAGCAGGGTGGTTGTTGTTGTTAGGTGCCGTCGAGTAGGTATCCGACTCATAGTGACCCTCAGAGGGTTTTCAATGGCTGACTATTTTGGGTTTGCCTTGGGAGTGGGTTGCCAGGCCCTTCTCCCATTTTTGGGGTGCTGGGAATCGAACTCGGGACCTCAGAGACTGCAGCGCAGTGCTCTACCAACTGAGCTAAATCCCAGCCCAAGCAGGGTTAGGCCAGATTAGTACTTGGATGGGAAACCGCCTGAGAACACCAGGTGCTGTAGGCTTGGGAGAAGGACCTGGCAACACACTCCCAAAAAATAATCAGCCATTGAAAACCCTATGAGTAGCAGAGAAGCACTAACAGTACTGTTTTGCCTGTTGTATGCAGGGTTGGATACCGACTCAACAGCACCTACCAACAACAGCAACAATAACAACAATTTAAAGAGTGTAATGGCTGAGTACTCTTCAAAGTTAAAGTGAAGAGTATAGGTGTTACAGATATGTTGCCTTTACTTAATCCCTAGTCTTACTCATATCTACTTGAGTCTGTCACCCCTGGGTGATATCACTCATAAACAGGGTACTATGTATGTTCATTGTGGTGCTTTTTAGGGTGGATCTGATGGGAAATGTATGGACCTATTTTTTTTCATTTTGTTGAGATGTATTGGACATCTCACTAATAGATATGACTGTTTTCTAATGGTTCTTTTGGCTGACATCTCCAAAGGACTACAAAGATAGACTCAGTTAATTTTTCTGAAGAGGAATATTGACATTTTTGACCTCACAAGAATCACCCTTTAGTATTTCAGTTTGTCTCTTCATTCGTTCAGTAGGCCTTACCTGCTGTGCCAGGTTTGTGGTAGGTACTGAAACAGTGATTCCCAGAACTGGCTGCCATCAGAATCACCTGGAGAGCTTTTAAGAAAAAGCAGTCATGGGCTACATGTAGAAATGTAGATTCAGGCTATTCAGTTGTACTGTGAGATAGGAACTGTTACTATCTCCATTTCGTAAAATGTGTCAACAGTCAGGTTAATTAGGCTACATAATAGTAGATATTGCAGGACTGGGACTTGTATCCAGTTCTGTCTGACTGCAAAACCTATGTACTGTAGCCACTGTAGGTGGCCTTGGGCATGCTGTGCAAAAGCTGTGAGCCCAGTGTCACTGTCTTAAAACAGTGGTCCTTAGAAAATGGGATGCATAATGCTTTTTTTAGGGCTGGGATTTAGCTCAGTTGGTAGAATGCTGCGCTACAGTCTTTGAGGTCCTGAGTTCAATTCCCAGCACCGCAAAAATGGGAGAAGGGCCTGGCAATCCACTCCCAAGGCAATCCTGAAACAGTCAGCCATTGAAAACCCTATGAGGGTCGCTATGAAGTCGGATACCAACTCGACGGCATCTAACAATGTTTTTTAAAGTAAGATAAAGTTGTCTAGTGTAATTTTTAGCTTTATCACCCAATCAAGAGTCACAACTTTTTAAATGAAAACTGTCATGAGTGACTACGGGAGAAGGACATGGCAATCCACTTCTGAGGCAATCCCGGAACAATCAGCCATTGAAAACCCTATGAGGGTCCCTATGAGTCAGACACGATTTGACAGCACCTAACAGCAACAACAACATCATGAATAACTACCATTATGCATTTTTATTGTGGAATACATCTGAAGGATCGTACACTTTGTTCTTTTAAGTGCCTTGACCATGCTATACTTCTGAAGAGCACTCTGTATTCTGACTTCAGAAATTCTTTAAAGAAGCTGGGCATTGTGGTGCACACTGGTAATCCCAGGGACTCAGGATGTCAGCTGAGGCAGGAGGATCACGAGTTCAAGGCCAGAGGCAGCCTGCTTAACTTAGGGATCCCCTGTCTCAAGATGAAAAATAAAAACAGGGTTAGGGGTGCAGCTCAGTGGTAGAGCACTTGCAAAGTATGTGCGATGCCCTGGGTTCGACCCTGAAGTACTGCAAAATATAAATAAATAAAAAGTAAATAAAATACACTTGAACTCAATTTGGAATTAGGAATAAAACCTTAATTTTGGTCTTCTCATCTCCAAATTTAGTCAGTTTTTGTTTTGTTTTGTTTTTTAATACCTGCATGTTTGGGATATCTTCCAATCTCCTTGAAACAAACTGCCTTCTTCACAGGTACCGTCAACATTGTATCTTGTTGATTCTAAGTATTCCTAAGTAGCTTTGTGACTATGAGCATGACACTGTAACTTTATGGGATCTCCTTTTGTCTCCCCTTTAGGGTTTTGTTTTCTGAGACTTAAGCTCACTTTTTCATCTGAAGTTGTTACCAGTTATTTGTAGTACCTGATTGCTCTTGTGCTCAGGTATGCCTGCCTCAGTTTAATGTGTCTGCCTAAATTGAATTTGTGTTTGCATCTTGTGTCCATTCCACCTTTCAGTGGAAAAGGTCTGGAGCCCTTCTGCTTTAGCCACATTGAGCCTAGTACTTGTGGGGACACAGTTTGGAGTTAGCACTTCCCCAAGGGATGAAGGATTTTCCAAAAGAGTCCTCTTGGACTGGCTCTTGGACCACTTCTTTCCACCATCCCAGAAGTGTTTGTTGGTTTAGCCACAGATTTTTATAGCATAGTGGGTAAGAAACTAAGTGCGGATTTCTCTACAGCCTTGAAACAGGATAAAGTAGTTCTATATGTATTGGTGGGGCTGGGATTTAGCCCAGTTGGTAGAGCGCTGCTCTACAATCTCTGAAGTCCCACGTTCAATTCCCAGCACAGCAAAAATGGGAGAAGGACGTGGCAATCCACTCTTGAGGCAATCCCCAAAACAATGAGGCATTAAAAACCCTATGAGGATCACTATGAGTCAGACATAACTGTAAGGCACCTAACAGCAGCAACAACAATATGTACTGCTATAAAACTTGTGGTATTAAGTTTAAAAAGCAAATCAAAGAAAGTATTTGTAGTCCCAGTTAAAATTAAGAAAAGAGAAAACTAATTTATAAGTACATACTAATTGGTGTGGAAGCAGATACATGTTGCTTTTAGTAAGGGTTATGTTTGGGAGAGGAATAGGTTTAGGTAGAACAGAAGCGGGGCTTTCATTTTCTTTAGACTTTGTGCAGCACTTACACTTTAAAACTACACAATTTTTAAAGTAAAATTGCAGATAATTTTTTTAAATGTAATTCTTTAGGATTTCAAGGAGGCGCTTTGGTGACCATCAGCTGGGCTACTGCCTGATGGCTGACCAATCAGAAAACCTCCTCTCAGCCAGGCGTGGTGGCGCACGCCTGTAATCCCAGCGGCTCAGGAGGCGGAGGCGGGAGCATCGCAAGTTCGAGACCAGAGGCAGTCTGCGTAACTTAGCGAGACCCTGTCTCAAAAAGTAAAAAAAAGAAAAAATGGGCTGAGGTGCAGCTCAGTGGTCCAGCACTTGCAGAGCATGCAGGCGCGAGGCCCTGGGTTCAACCCCCAGTACCGCAAAAAAAAAGAAAAGAAAAGAAAAGAAAACCTCTCATCTGAATCATTCCAGTAGTGCCTTATCAGTACAAATATCCAACAAGGGCCAGATATTTGTTTGTTTGTTTGTTTGTGACAGTGTTTAGCTAAGTAGTCTAGGCTAGCCTCGAACTTGCAATCCTCCTGTCTCAGCCCTCTGAATGCTGCGTTTACAGAGATGTGCTACCATGCCTAGTTCAGAGCATGGGTTCTTAAGTGTCACTTTTTGGGCTTTTTTAGAAACCAGCATAATTTATAAGATAAATAGAAATTTATACCAGGGACCCTTTCAGCTCCTTTAAAGAGTTATTTCTGGTTTCATTCTCATCTGTCCTTTTAAGCTCTGAGATCTCTTAGTTATCTACTCTCTGGAGGGAATTGTACCCTGGTCCCAACAGAAATGGGAATGTCATTAACTTCAATTCTTTGGTGGTGTAGAATGTGTTCTTTGTTATAAAGCTGTTTCTAGCTAAGTCCTTGCATCATGCTCCTACCTATATACTTCAGTCACATTCTTTTAAGTATAGCTTCTAAATTTTGAAGACAGCCTAGGTGGTTTTGGAGAACAAACAACATCCACAGTATTACTTGGCTCAACCACTGCTGTCTTGGTAGTCTGGGGGTAAAGAATGTCTGTTCCTTTTATTCTCCTCTCTTGTTCCATCCCTTCCTGTTCCTTTCCCTCCCTTCCCCTACCTGTATAGAACTGTATATTTGTACATGTATACAGTGTGTGTGTGTGTGTGTGTGTGTGTGTGTGTGCATGTGTGTGTGTGTATATATATATATATATATATATATATATATATATATATATGTATATGTTGTTGTTGTTGTTAGGTGCCATCGAGTCAGTATCCGACTCATAGTGACCCTCATAGGGTTTTCAATGGCTGACTGTTTCAGGATTGCCTTGGAAATGGATTGCCATGTCCTTCTCCCATTTTTGCAATGCTGGGAATTGAACTCGGGACCTCAGAGGCTGCAGCGCAGCGCTCTACCAACTGAGCTAAATCCCAGCCCATATATATATATATATATATATATATATATATATATATATACTTTTATTGCCATTATCTCTTTATTCTGTTTTCTCCCTATGAGCAGTAAATTGGGAAAATACTGCAAAGAATTTACTATGAATCTGTCCAGAATAATGAAAGTAATGTTTCTCTTGTTTCTAATCTCACTAAATTGTAAATTTCATTTCTATCTAATCCTGAGCCAGTGCTAGGACTTGAGGAATTAAACAGCCAAATGTTGGGTCTAGACTACACACTAGCATTGTCTATCCTTTGTGTGCCCTAATCTCCAAACCTCAGCATGATTTCTCCTGCTTCCAAATCCTTCTTTCCAGAACCTAACTAGATGTTCTCAGCTCAGTGAAGGGCTGATTCTACTCTTGGTTTTATAATGATAAGCGCACTATGTGGGATGGGAATAGCCATGAATTCTTGTGGGGCAGGGACTATGCCTTATCTTTATTCTTGTCTCAGCCTGGTGCCTGGCACAAGGTGTTTAGTATTTTCAGACAAGATGATTGATGCATCTTATTCTTAACTTTGTAGCAGACGTGTACAACAATCTGATAATTGTGAGAATGTAACTTTGTGAAATAAATTCACATTTCCCAAAACAGAATCTTGCATACCTAACAGAAAAACTTTGTAACTATTTGTATGATTTCTGTAAATTCTTGAGTGAGCCTCCTATGGGAAGTCTGGGTAGTTTTAGTCACTTAAGAGGAACATTCTATGCTTTTATTCTTTCATTATCAAATGGATGCTATCATATTTGTACCATAGCTTTTTCAACAACAGATGTCTGTTATCCAAAGATACCTCTTTGTGTTGCAAACATAAAAATAACCAAAGATGATTCTTCATTGTAACATGAATGGCTATAAAATCAAACTAAGAAAGTTTGAGTAACTGAGTGGCCAAGAATCTTCTATTTATTTATCTTTTCTTTTCTTCTCTTTTGTTCAGAACTCCTAGTGGATGACCAGCATTCTCTATAGCCAATAATGTTGGGGATCAGTTCTGCAACCTTCTTCGCTATTCAGTTAAAAATAAATAGGATGCAAGTTCCTCAACTCCAGATTATGAAAACAGTACTTGGAAAACTGAAAACTATCTAAATGATTGTCTTTGGTTGGGCCGTGTTCTTAGTAAGCAGAAGCCTTGGCCAGGGTCTGCTGTTGACTCTCCAGGAGCACATAGCCCACCTATTGGGGACTAGAGGTGCCACTACTACCATGGGAAATTCCTGTATCTGCCGAGATGACAGTGGAGCGGAAGACAGTGGTGACACCCACCAGCAGCAGGCCGAGAACAATGCAGTCCCCACTGCAGACACAAGGAGCCAACCTCGGGACCCTGTTCGGCCTCCAAGGAGGGGCCGAGGACCACATGAGCCAAGGAGAAAGAAACAAAATGTGGATGGGCTGGTCCTGGACACACTGGCAGTAATACGGACTCTTGTAGATAAGTAAGTATCTGCCTCACCGTACCTCCAGTAGGATGGAAAGTGCTCTGCCAGGAACCACGACACCTGGACTCTGTCAGTTCGTTCAGGATTTGTTCACCAGGCCTTGTGCTCGTTGGCCAGGGGAGCATATGTATGTCTCCTCTGATGGCAGAGTAAATCATAAGGTTTGATGTCTTTACTTGCTATCATCTACACCTGTCTGGAAATGTCTAAGCATTTTGGTGGCAGAAAACACTAATTACAGCTATGACCTTGATCAGAGAATATAATGAATTAGGAGTGAATTTGGGTTGCTAGCTACAAAAAGAAGTGCATTCATGAAGACTCACTAGCACTGTGCTTACATATCTGTTCCACTGACCAGTGCCTGCTGCATGACACTTCTGTTGGCATTTTAGGACCAGGGTCAAGGAGCACTTCCCCTACTCCTGTTTAATATTTCATGCTTGACTCTTTGACACACTGGGGAGCTTGTGAGTTGACCTTCAGTGCACACCTGTGCCTGTGTTGTCCTTCATTGGCTTTGTCCACCTTTAAGAACAAGAGCCCCAGCTGTGTAACAGTAACATTAAAAGAGGTTTTTCAAGTTGAAAAAACATAGTAACTTGAGGTTGTTTAGTTCAGTTAGTAAGGGCATAAATTTTAGGACCACGGCGAACCTGGGATCAGGTTCTGGCCCAGCCACTTACTAAGTGCATGACCTTGAGTAAAATAACTTTTCTAAGCCTTGGATCCCATATCCATAAGTGAAAATAATACTTTTCTTACAGGAATTATCATGAGATAATGCATATAAAACATCTAGTATGGTAATTTGTACGAAGTAATTGCTTAGTAGATGGTAGTAATTTTTATAAAGTTATTTCTGGGTTCTTTTTGCTTCCGACCCTGGTAGTAAATTTACAAATATATGATGACCACATTAATAAAAGTTTTGTTTAGTTCCTCAAAAATGATACCAAAAAATAGTGTGTACCTGCATGTACAAATAAATCCTTACAGAGATATTAAAACTCTTCCTCAAAATACTGTAGTATCTTTTTGCCTTCACAAATAATAATTATTCTAAAAAAAAGTCATCCCTCATAGTGTAAAATCATAGTGAAAAATTATCCTTCCCAAACAAGGAAACAAAACACAAGCAATGCTAATTTAAGGCCATTGGAGAAACAGGTACAGAATAGACTACCTTATTTTAGAAGAGAGTGATTAAGGAATATGGGAGCAAGGTGGAGCCTTATTTCCAGGTTCCAGGAAAATATTACAAACTAGAAGTGACCTTTGTTGATAAAGCACATAATTCACTTAAGCAAGTAATGTACATCTGAGTAACAGAGCAACTTTTACCTTAAACCTGTTTTTATTGAACAATAGGGGTAACTCTTCTAAGACTGGAAAAATAAGGCAAATAGGGAAGGGTTATGTTGGAAAAAATAGCAAGACAGAATTCAGACAATTTGCGGAGATGGGTGTATAACTTGTTTTTAAAAGGTACTGAGAGAATTATACAGTATATACAGCTATTCAAACATGAAAAATAGGATAGGTGAGCTTAGTAAGAGTATATCCAGGTCTGTTATGTATACAGATAGGGCAATTATGAACCAGTAGGTATTTATTGGGATGGGATTTAGCTCAGTTGGTAGAGCGCTGCACTGCAGTCTCTGAGGTCCTGAGTTCAATTCCCAGCACCGCAAAAATGGGAGAAGGGCCTGGCAACCCACTCCCAAGGCAATCCCGAAACAGTCAGCCATTGAAAACCCTATGAGGGTCACTCTGAGTCGGATACCGACTCGACGGCACCTAACAACAACAACAACAGGTATTTATTGTTGTCTTCTCTCGATTGTTTACTTCAGAAAGGGCGACACTGATATGAGAGGAGAGCACCTAATTCCATAGTGACAGAGTTGCTGTAGAAAAAGTTTCATAGTATTGCTTTCTAGTTTTCTATGATTTTGCTTTGAAATAAATTGCCTATTTGCAGCTTTCTTCTCCCCTAACCTAAACAAGATTTTTTGTTCTTATTTTTAGTTGTTGTGGTTGTCTAATTTTTACTCTATATACTTAGAATCTAAAGTCATGTTCTTCAGTTCAGAAAGTTTCTCAGCCATTGTCTCTTTGAATGTTACTTCTAGTATTCTGAGTGAATTCCTTAACACTCTCTTCTAATTCATGACTTTTCTCTTTATGGCATACCTAGAGTTATACCATCTACTGAGATTTTTATTTCAGTAACTATCTTTCATTTCTAAGATTTCTAGTTTTTTTTTCCCTTTTAATTCATTTCTGCTCCTTTGTAATTTTTTATTTTTCTCTTTCTCATTTCATATGCTTTTTATAGTTGTTCCTTTAAATACACTTATTTTTAAATCATTTAAATTTCTATAATTCGCATATTTTTGTTAGCAACTCAGGTTGTTAATGAGCTTAATATTAGTTATTCTTATGTGCTCTGGAGTTTAATTTGCAGACTTCTCTTCCTCCCTCTTCCCCCAGTACTTGGGGGTTGAACCCAGGGCCTTGTACATTTTAGGCAAGTGTTCTACCACTGAGCTGCACCAACTCCTTTTGAATTTTTTATTTTGAAGCCAGCCACAGTGGAGCATGCCTATAATACCAGCAACTCAGAAGGTGGAAGCAGGAGGATTATAAATTCAAAGCCAGAGGCAGCCTTTGTAACTTAGTAAGACCCTGCCTCAAAATAAAAAAAAATAAAATAAAAGTAAAAAAGCAGCTGGGAGTACAGCTCAGTGGGAGAGTACACGGCCCTGGGTTCAGGCTGCTAGTACCACCAAAAAAACTTTTTTTTATTTTGAAACGGGGTCTCACTAAGTTATGCAGGCTGCCTCTGACCTTGAAGTCACAATCCTGCATTAGCTTCCCAAGTTTTTGTTTGTTTTTTGAGGGTTTTTTTGAGATAGGGTCCTGCTATGTAGCCTGTGCTGGCCTAACACTTGTGATTCTCCTGACTCAGCCTCCTGAATGCTAAGATTACAGGCATGCACCACCATACCCAGCTACAGGCTCCTCTTTCCCTTCTTTTTTCTTTTTTTCTTTCTTTCTTTTTTTTTTTTTTTTTTTTTTTTTTTTTGAGTGAAAGAGTTATGTTGTTGTTGTTAGGTGCTATCGAGTCAGTCTCCTACTCATAGTGACCCTAAGTACAACAGATGAAACACTATTGTCATGCTTCTCTGCTATTCATAGGGTTTTCAATGGCTGATTGTGTTTTTGGAATGGGTTGCTGGGTCCTTCTCCCCAGCCTACAGCACCTGCAGGTGTCCCATCCAAGTACTAACCAGGCCCAACCCTGCTTAGCTTCTGAGATCTGATGGGATCAGTCGCCACAGTAATATGGCTGCAGGCCTAAATGAAGTTTTAGACTTTATTAAGTCCACACTTTAGAATGCATGTGGGTTCTCAGAGAGAGAGAGACAGTGATAGGCATCTAAGACACAGATGAGAACTTACTAAGTGAGCGAAGCACCAGAAGCCAAAAAAGGGAGCAACTCACATGCAGGCTCCTCTTGGTGGAAGTTTTTTACTCACTTGTATGTATCCCTGCATGCTGTGCACACTCCAGAGGGCTGGTGTGCCTCTCCCTACCTCTGAGGAAAACTAAAATCAGAATTGGGGGTTCTGAGTTCCCAACCCACTGTAAGAAGCCTGGGTCCTGCTGCATAGTTTTCTTTGCCTTTTTCTGTCACTGAAGACTTGTACTTTATACTTGTAGCTCAGATTATCATTCCTAACTCTTCTCCTTCTCCTTCCACTGAGGGAAGAACCCCGCCCTAGCTTCACTTTGTGCATCTGCCCTATCCCTTCCATAGTTCAGGGCTTTTTCCCCATTACCCTGCAAGCTTAGCACTCCCGTCACTTCTGTCCATTTCCTGACCTAAGCCTGTTAGTCCTCTTGTTTAGCATCTGCCTCCCACCAGAAATTTCTGCTCCGTTTCTGTTTTACAAAGATGTTTATCTTATTTGTTGACTATAAGGATGTATGGATGTCCATTAAATACAGACTTCTGTATATCCTTGTTGGTTGCTAACTCTGTTATTTTTTCTTTTTCCTTAATCTTAGTTTCCTTTTCACTAACCACCTTGAAATATCAATAGGTAACCATTCTAATGAATTTTTTTCTTTTTTCTTTTCTTTTCTTTTCTTTCTCTTTTTTTTTTTCCCCTGTGGTACTGGGGGTTGAACCCAGAGTCTCGCACTTGCATTCTTTGCAAGTGTTGTACCACTGAACTGCACCCCTAGCCCATTTTTTAATTGTTGAGACAGGGTCTCACTAAATTACATAGACTGCCTCTGGTCTTGAATTTGTGATCTTCCTGCCTCTGTCTCCCAAATTGCTGGGATTATAGGCATGCACCACCGCGCCTGGCTCCCATTCTAGTGAATTTAAGATGGGTTCTTCCAGTTTGCCTGCCATGTTTGTTTATGTCTATATCAGAATATTTACATAGAGCTTTGTGTGTGGTTTTAAATTTTTACATAACTGATTTAGTTATATAAACTTCTTTGTTTTTATCTTCTCTCAACATTATATTTGAGACCTTTACTGCTGTGTGTAAGTCTACAACCTCTGACTGCTACAAAATATTCCTTTGTATGTATGAAAGTATATATTTTGTTATCTTTTCATCTGGTGGTGGTCACTTAGGTAACTGCCAAATTTTTGTTCCTACAGATAACCTTGGAGTGAATAGCAAAAATATGCATTGATTTGGGGACCTATTTAAAAGTTTCTTTACAATTGTTGAGTATATGCACGCTTACAGTTCTCTAGATATCTTTGTAACTGTCAGTTATTTTATTTTGTCTTTTCCCCTTCCTTCCTCCCTTCCCTTCCCTCCTCTCTCTCTCTCTCTCTCTCTCTCTCTCTCTCTCTCTCTCTCTCTTTCTTTCTATTGTTTGTTTCTTTTTTCTTTTGAGACAGAGTCTCGCTTTGTAGCCCAGGCTGTCCTTGAACTCACAATCCTGCCTCAGCCTCCTGAGTGTTGAGATTACAAGCATATGCCACCATGCCTCACCTAAAAATTTTTTTCAAATAATAATTTTCCCTTATTATGAAAAGATAAAGATATGCCATATAACCAGCACCTACTGTGTACCTGAGATGAACATAATAATTTCCATATTCCAAGGTTGTTCTGAGGATTAAAAGCTTTAAGACAGTAAGTAGTTTTATGGTTTTTTTAAACAGCAGAAAACAGAGATCCAAAATATGTACAAATAACAAATAAATGGTAAATATGTAAACAATTAGAGTTATCATTGTTGAATGGAAAATACATCAGTATTGAAGTTCCCATGAAGCACCTCCTTAGGATTTCTGGGATCACAAGTGTGAAACCCCATGAGATTTAAGATATATAATGCCATTTTAGAGCCATGCTTAGAATGTTAAATAGTTCCTTGATTATGTTTGGTTCCTTTTTCTTTTAATGCCATTTTATGAAGTTTAAGCATGTATGGATCTTTCCCAAAAGACTTTGAAATGAAGATGTCTCTGTAGGGCCCTTGCTTCCCTAAGTCCCCAGTTGAGATCACCACTGCCCACCCTGTCCTTTCTTTGAGGTAAGTATGAAGAAGGTGCTGTTTATTGTCTCAGTTGGCACTGGGCCTTTAGAGATGAAGCTGAGAGTAGACGTTGGTCTCCAGTTTGGGTCCTATGCTTTCCCCTAAGGCCAACTAGTGGCCCTTGTATGTGCCCATTTGCTCATTGTGTTTGTGGGATGTCACCGACAGTAACTAGAAATGAACATGTGGTAAACAGTTCTTATAGGGTGTAGTTCTGGTTGTCTCTTTCCCTACATTCATTCATGTTTATTTTTTCTTTCCTTTTCTACCCCACACTCCTAGTTTGATTTTTTATTTGGAATAATCATTTATTATTTCCTCAAGTTTAATGTCTTAAACGTTTGTTTTACAGTGATCAGGAACCTCCCTATTCAATGATTACATTACATGAAATGGCAGAAACAGGTATTTTTAAAGTTTTGTTTTTAATACTTCTTAATGAATTAATAATAATGAGAAAATATGACCACTTTTTTTTTAAGATAAAAGATTCCCCAAATGCCCGTACATAACGAAGGAAAAAGTCCTTGGTGTATGGAAATTTCCTTGTAAAAGTATAACAGGCACTGTACATTGCATCCTGAATATTTAGCTGCATGTCTCAGTGATGGTTTTATCTCATTTGAAATTGTGAGAGAAAAAAAAAACCCTTTTTTTTTTTGCATTGACATATTTTTATTTCTCTCTCTCTTTCTTTTGAGACAGGGTCTTGCTGTATAGCTCAGGTTGGCCTGGAACTCTGTGTAGCCCAGGCTAGCCTTAAACTTGTAATCCTCCTGCCTCAACCTCTTGACTGCTGGGATTACAGGTGTGTGCCACCACATTCAACTTGCACTGAGAGATCTTTGGCCTCAGTTGTTTTAGAATGGTGGGGCTAATTTTTTTTGTCCCTTAGTATTCTAAGCGTCATGCTGAAAATAGAGGCAACTGCTGAGTATACTTTTCTAAGTTAAGTTCTATGTAGTAAATAAGATGCTTAAAGTTGTTTTAATCATAATTTTAGGGCCCAAGACCATAGCATAAATTTCTCCAAATGGAGATGCCCCTGAATCTCCAGACCCCTGTGACAGGATTTCTGACTCAACCATGATGACTGGCAATTGACAATTATGTCCATGCCAGATGTTAGCTTGGGCTGGGATTTAGCTCAGTGGGTAGAGAGCTGCGCTGCAGTCTCTGAGGACCCGAGTTCAATTCCCGGCACCACAAAA
Source organism: Pedetes capensis (assembly GCA_007922755.1). Classification (NCBI taxonomy): domain Eukaryota; kingdom Metazoa; phylum Chordata; class Mammalia; order Rodentia; family Pedetidae; genus Pedetes; species Pedetes capensis. The sequence continues at coordinate 96,289 of VMDO01004670.1, read as the reverse complement.
ATGGGAGAAGGACCTGGCAATCCACTCCCAAGGCAATCCAAGAATAGTCAGCCATTGAAAACCCTATGAGGGTCCCTATGAGTCGGATACCGACTCGACAGCACCTAACAACAACAACAACAACAACAAGATGTTAGCTTATAAAGAACTATAGAATAAAGGCCAAAGGTGTTTCTATGTTAGTGTGAATTCTTGTGCGATCTTAAGTTATGTATTTTCACATTTCAAAATAATGGCTCATTATATAATCTCCTTGATTTTGTCCTTAGATGAAGGATGGTTGGACGTTGTCCAGTCTTTAATTAGAGTTATTCCATTGGAAGATCCACTGGGACCAGCTGTTATAACATTGTTACTAGATGAATGTCCATTGCCCACTAAAGTAAGTTCATACTAATCTTCTGTGAAACTGTCATCTGTGCACAGGCTGAATAACCACAAGTGACTTTTGATATAATGCATTCCCTCTTTACACATCTGATATCTGTTTTATTCAGTATTGATACTGTGTAAAATTTCTTTTATTCCTAAAGGAATACTAAATCTTCTATCAATAGCATATTATCAGGTTTTAGTTCAAGATTTTTAAAATTTTAAATATAGAGGCATTTATATGTGCAATGACAATCTTTTGTTTGGAAATTAGAATCAGCTCAGTTGTTGAGCTTTCTTATCTCCCATAGAACAATCTCCTCATGACAAAGGTTTTCTGTTAAAAAAGGAAAGTACTGTACTAAAAGCACTTCTGAGTCTTACTCAAACATATTAGAGATTTGGTTAACCTTGATTATGACATATTTAAAAGAAAAATATCAAAATTTTGTTACCTTGGTCTATGTGTTGTACAGATTCCCCACCCCCTTTTTTTAAAATTTGCATTCTGGCATCTTTTATTTATCTGCTTAAGTCTCAAACATTTGAGCCCTGTATTGAAAAACATTGTGGACAGAAGGGAAAAAGTTATAGCCTAGTCATTGATAGATTGGTCTTTGCCTAAATGTATAATGGGTTTCCATTTTGTTATTTATTTATTTGTTATTGTTTTTTGAGTCAGGGTCTTATTATCTAGCTCAGGGTGGCCTGGAACTTTCTATGTCACCCATGCTGGCCTCAAACTCAAGATCCTCCCGCCTCAGCCTCACAAGTGGTGAGATTACAGACATTTGCCACCACTCCCTGCTTGGTTTCCATTTTAATTTGCCTCCAGATCTCTGATGATATTTGTTCTTGCTTGGTAAAATTTTTTTTGAAAAGTAACTTTTTACTTCAATGTTACTAGGTCATAATATTATTAATCATACTGGCATTTGAGTGGGTTTAGTCTATTTAACGTGGGAGAAGGACCTGGCAACCCACTCCCAAAAATCAATCTGCCATTGGAAACCCTATGAATAGCAAAGAAGCACTGACAATAGTGATTCTCCTGTTGTACATAGGGTCGCTATGAGTCGGACACTGACTCGATGGCACCTAACAACAAGAAGTCTATTTAACAATTCAAGAGTATGTAGTGTATACTTGATACATCCAGTACCTTTTGAATCAAATGGAATCTAGCAGTTCATGTGAGAAAACTTTCAGGTTGATCAAATATTTCCAGTCAATAATGCTATCATTGGAGTCATTATATAATTTTTGTATGGTCATTCTGGGTTTATTTAACACCTGGCTATAGCTTTGTCTCCAAGAATTCTGTTGGGAAAACAACATGAGGAGTGTATATATCATATCCACTTATACATTTTTCTTTTTAGGATGCACTCCAGAAATTGACTGAAATTCTCAATTTAAATGGAGAAGTAGCTTGCCAGGACTCAGGCCACCCTGCCAAACACAGAAACACGTCTGCAGTCCTAGGCTGCTTGGCTGAGAAACTAGCAGGTAACTCTAGGACATGGTACAGAGAAAATCCTGAGTTGCTTAGCATTAAGGGGAAATATGCACTACAAGCCTTTTATTTATTTATTTATTTATTTATTTATTTATTTTAATTTTGTTTTTTGTTTTTTGTTTTTTATGGTACTAGAGGGCTAAATCCATGGCCTTGTGCATGTGCAAGTGCTCTACCACTGAGCTGCATCTCTGGCCCTGCCTTTTTGTTATTCTTGAGACAAGGTCTCACTAAGTTACACAGGCTGCTTTTGGCCTCAAACTTGCAGTCCTCCTGCCTCCACCTCCCTAGTTGCTGAGTTTACAGGCGTGCACCACCATGCCTGGCTGCACTGCAGGTCTTGGATCAAACCTGTGGTAGCAGAAAAGTAGAGGAACAAGAACTAACTGGAAGCAAATTAGTCAAAAGGCAGAGTTAAATGCAATCTAATTATCTTTGTTGATTTTCAGAGAAATTTAAAAGAAAATAATTGTATTTGTTTTAAAATTAGGAATAAGGGATAAAGCTAAATTCAGTATAGAACAAAAAATGATTACATGTATACATAATAATATATAATACACATACACATTTTGTGAAATGCATCTAGATACTAAAGACCTACAAGGTGGGGGAAAAGACAAGGAGCATTAGATTGCAATGGCTGCTGAGACACAGATATTTGACTTGGGTATGAATATTACCCATTTCAAGAAAGTTAATAGCAAAGTACATGTGAACAGCTCAGCTAGTTACTGAGAGCCCTAGAATTAGTCTCTTTGCTCTGTGGGCCCAGTTGCTCAGCTGTGAAATGGGGATGGTACTGTAACCAGCCTCAGAGCGGAAGGCTTGAGTGAGATAAGGTATACAGTATTTGTAGAAGGAACAGAATTCTACCACAACAATTTGATTTTCATTAATTATTGATTTAAAATAATATGGCACTCTTAATTATGTTCAGTGTTTGTTGTGTTTGTCTAGGTCCTGCAAGTATTGGTTTACTTAGCCCAGGAATACTGGAATATTTGCTGCAGTGTCTGGTAAGTGACACATCCAAGCCAGTTAGTCATCTAGAGTTAGGCATTTTTCTCAAATTGTCAGCATAGTCCCTGGCACAGAGAGCAGAATCAGTTGTAAATTTTATTTGCAGGTGTTTCCCGAGTGTTTGTTTATTTTCTCCTATGTTCTTTTGCTTTGCGGTGCTGAGGATTGAACCCAGGGCTTTGTGCGTGTTAGCCAAGGACTTTATCACTGAGCTACATCCCCAGCCCTCCCTTCTATGTTTTAAAAAAATTTTTTTTTGAGAATTTATTATGAGCAAAAACAGCTGAGTTGGTCTGGTTTTAATTTTAGTCATAAGATTGCTGCTGTGATTGACTTTTTTGTATGTCCTTAGAGTCTACCAAATGGTAATAGAAACCTTTGCAATAGAAGCAAAATTACATGGCATTCTAATATCAAGTCAGTCTTCCAATGTGTACAGATCTCTACCCCTGGCCACGCTCCCTCTCATTGCTACCACTCTTAAAACTGTCATAGTTGGAGTATTTGATACACCATATGTGAAGCGTGGTGTCTGTTGAGTCTGTGCCTTTAGTTCTCTCAAAGCACTGGACTGCAGTCTTGACTGGTCTGTTTTTAAAAGTTATTTGCCCAAGGCTAGTGAACAGTAGCCTTTTTCAACACTCCAATCTGAAATGCCTCATTTGTTAGTATCTACACAGTATGGCTACACTCACACTGTTCTAAGTGAGCGCTAGGAGATGCAGAAGTAGGAGGAAAGTCCTTTGCCTTCAGGAAGTTTACTGATAAGTTAAAGGAACAGACCTACTCAGACAACAGAGCCTCTACTTTAGGACAGGATGGGATCAAGGGCAAAATGATTTCTTTCAAACTAAGTGCCAGAAAGGTTCAGAGAAGATGAGGGAAATGGGTGGTAGGAGTGGTGAGGCCTAGGGTAGTCATGGGACTTTCTGATGAAGGTGGTCCTGGGCTGGGTCATGCCATAGGTTAGGATTTGATTGTGCCCAGAAGAGGGTACAATGGGTTTCTTAGGTAAGGGAACACCGCAGTTAGAAGCCCAGAGACAGAGAGTTGTCTGTTCAGAGAGATAGCAGAACATAAACTGAGCGGCCACGTGGAGAGGTTAAGGACTGGAAAGCCAGGAAGAGGAATTGAGAATGGATATGGCAAGAATCAGGATGCTGAAGAGGCTTTGCAGCAGGGAGAACAGTGGTTATATGAGCTTTGCTGAATTTAGGCAGGCACCAGAGAATTTGGGGGCCGGCGGGGGGGGATCCTCTAGTGTTCTAGGGCCTTCCGGAGTCTCCCAGCACAGCTGTGGGAAAACATGGCTATGAGAAGCTGTGTTAAAAAGATGGGCCTTTCTTTAAATGGGAGCTCACATGATAGGAACTCAGACGTAACTCAAAGAGAGCACTTGTTGCTCTGTCCCTGACAATCAGCATTTGTAGGATTCCTTTCAGGAACCAGCTTAATGCTTAAGAAATTAGTTGTTAATTTCATTATCTATAATTCTAGAATTTGGTATTGATGATATCTTCCCAGGATTCTGAATAAAAGTATTTTTAGGTACAATTCTAGTTTTCTGTTTGGTTTGCTTTAATGAATTAAGACTCAACATTATTTTATTTAACAAAGCCCTAATGTAATTGTTACTAAGTAAAATGACAATACATTTAACAAGATACTGTTGAAATTTCCATATCTATAAATTAACCTGGTGACTTCAAGAAAAAATAAATTAAGAGATTCTATCTTGGTTTTTCATTACTAACAATATTAGCCAAATGGATAATTAAGGACTTGAATGAGTGAGACACTTCCAATTGTTTATAAAAAAAAAAAAATCTAGCACATGTTGGGCAAGAAGATGAAATTAACAACTTGCTACCTCTACAGGTGATTTTTGTTTTATCTTTTGTTGTCTTTCAGAAGTTACAGTCCCACCCCACAGTCATGCTTTTTGCACTTATCGCCCTGGAAAAGTTTGCACAGACAAGTAGGTATAGTGACTTCTTGCACTAATGACCTTCTGTGTTAGTTTAAAACTCTTTTCTTAGTTACTGGGAGAGCCTACACTTTGAACCCCATCAAATGTGTTTATGTCCCGATTTTGTCTGAGTAGACACTATAAGGCCAGTGAAATGTAACAAGGACAGAGGCAAATATTTTTCTTACCTAAGATTCCAAACAAGGTGACCACAGTTACTCACTTTTTATAGCTAAAAATTTAGTGATGAGATCGCCGGAGAGTAGTCAAAGCTCTTTTGCTGCGTCATCCCTAGAAACGTTAATGGAAGTCCAATCTGATCTCCAAGTTCTTTAATTGCCTCTCGGCATTCCTTACCACCACAAATCTGCCCAGCACATCATCCTGCTCTCTCATTGTTAATTCAAAACTTCATCTTTCCAAACAGGTGAAAATAAACTGACTATTTCTGAATCCAGTATTAGTGACCGGCTTGTCACATTGGAGTCCTGGGCTGATGATCCTGATTATCTGAAACGTCAAGTCGGCTTCTGTGCCCAGTGGAGCTTAGACAATCTCTGTAAGTGGGAGGTGTCCTTTATTCACATGTGTTTCCCTTTCCCAACCGATTTCTTGCATAGGCTTCCTATGTGCGTCCTTCTTTATAAAGTCATCTATGGACAGTTGGACATGTGCCAGGAGAAAGAGAAGAATTATGCGGAATGCTTTTAATCCCAGCACTCTCCTGTTCAGAAACCCTTACAGGCCCCCTATTTTCTGCTGCATCAAAGTTCTTCCTCAGATATGGCACCACATAACCAACTCTCCAACACATACCGTTTCCTCCCTGTCCTATGAAAATGTCCTGCTAACGCCCACCTCTAGGCCTGTTCCTCATCTTGGGATTCCTTCTTTCTTCTCTTCTCCCTATCTCAACTTCGCTCTTCACACCCAAGTCACGTCTTACTTACACTGTGAGTGTTGCTGCTGGGTTTTCCTCCTCTAAGGGCCGCTACAGCAAAGACTTTGCTGCTGCCCTATCCTAACTTCTCCACCTCCAGAATTAGCATTGTGCTAATGCACAGTTGGACACGGAACCCTCTACTCCTACCCAACAGCCTGCAGGTACAGGTAAAGAATAATTCTGAAAAAGTGCAATTTGGATTTTGCTTCCTACAAAATTAATGGATACACGAAATGGGAAGCAGCAGCCTGACCATGTTGTCTTTCCGGCCTTTGCTTGGTCGGCCTTCACAGGGTGGGGTAGCAGTAGAGCTAACAGACTAGGTGTCCACACCAGTTCTCATCCTCTCGACAAGGGTAGCTGCTGGGCACTGGAGGAGTTTTCCTTTCTTCCCACAGCAGCCTTCCTGAAGAACATCACTACATTTTTTTCTTTTGCAGTTTTAAAAGAAGGTAGACAACTGACCTATGAGAAAGTGGACTTGAGCAGCATTAGGGCCATGCTGAATAGCAATGATGTCAGCGAATACCTGAAGATCTCCCCTCATGGCTTGGAGGTAAAGCTTTCACAGATGGATCTTTTGGGGATAAAATTATTTTGCTCCCATTTTCACTTTCTACTTCTGAACAAAAGCAATGCCTTATGGAATAGGTAGAAGTTTGTTTCCGACCTGAAGAGTGGTTAGAGGTAGAAGCATTGGGATAGAGAGTGTTTTGGAGTTTTATCAGCAGGGTGCTCCCTTTCTCCCTGCTTGTTAACTGTTGCCAATTTGGTAGTGTAGGTTCATTTAAGAGTTGCTTGTATGCAGGAAGGTACCATGGAAATGGATATGTCAGGATTGAAGAACTGTTTGAGAGAGGTCTGCCAAATCTTTATGTAGTTTCCTGCTTTAGATTATACTTAGGTATCCTGTCTTATACCCTTCCCTCCTGCTATCAGGGTAAGGCAATGGTTGCCTTCATAAAACGTTCTCCTCTGAGAGCAAAGCTCTGTAAATACTGAAAAAGTAAGCCATCGGCAGTTACCAGTCCTTACTGCAGCCATCTTTGGGGTCTTCTAAGCATGGCACCAGTCTTGTTAGAAGTCTCTGGAATGCAAACTGTGAAATAATGGTATAGTATTTCATTTAGTTTTTCACTTTTTATCACTGAGGATGGACAGAGGAGAGCACAGATGCCCACCACAAGCTTTAATGAGAAAAACTACATTCAGCCTTCCCCATGTCAATGTCTGTGGTGACTTTCAGGCACTGACGGTGGATTATTATGCCCTTTGGTTCTGCCAGGCTCGCTGTGACGCCTCCTCTTTTGAAAGTGTCCGCTGCACCTTCTGTGTGGATGCTGGCGTGTGGTACTACGAAGTAACTGTGGTCACTTCTGGTGTCATGCAAATTGGCTGGGCCACTCGAGATAGCAAGTTTCTCAACCACGTGAGTACGGGAGCCATGCAAACAAAGCAGCAGCAGTAGCTCACTCTTTTCTCGAGTGGAGGGGGAGAGGGCAGCACATTTATTTTTTAAGTAGATTTGCTCAATAACCACATGGTGCCATGTTCCTAACAGTGGATTACTAAACTGACTCAGAAATAGGAAAGCACAAGTGAAATTTTCTCTCGGCCTTCCTGGCTCCCCTGGAGTTTTATGTCCTTGAATTTTCCACCGAGAGGTTGAGTGTGTTCTGTGTCTTTGTAGACTCAACTCTGGCCCCAGCCACATCTTTGGCTCAGTTTTCATGTTGAGACTAGTGATGATTTTTATCTTGAGCTTAAGCTTTGAGAACCTTGTAGGAAGTCTCTTCCTTTCACAAAATACTAGCGTTTACCTTATAATAAGTAGGCACCTTTATTTTCAGTATGTGGTATTTATCTTTTGTTTTAGAAAGTTGTAAAGCAAAAGAGATTAACTCCATTAGACTGAACAGGTCTGGGTTACCAGTAGATGGTCACAGTGAAGTGGAAAGGGTAGTTATTTTCGAATCAGAAGAATTAAAGTCCGAACTTAGCTCCTTTTCTCTTAGTAATGTGCCTGTAAGAGAGTTGATTAACCTCTCTGAGCCTTTGTTTCCTCTTACAGTGTAGTGTAATGCCACCTGCCTCATGGTAGTTATGAGAACTTAGTGAACTAACAAATGCAAAAGTGCCTGGGACAAAGGAGGCATTTGGCAGATATCTGTTGGTGACCCCATTATCTATTTACTTATATCTAGGCCTTTAGGTGATAATTTTAGTATCTTCCAAGAACCCTGGGCACTCTCCTTCTACTAAAGAGCTTAGAATTCCAGCCAGAGATTCTTGGATATAAATGGCACAGTCTCTCCTCCCAGGTCAGAGCAGATGCATCCTAGCTAATCTTCTGGGCTCTCTCTTTCTCCAGGAAGGCTACGGCATTGGGGACGATGAATACTCTTGTGCGTATGATGGCTGCCGGCAGCTGATTTGGTACAATGCCAGAAGTAAGCCTCACGTACACCCGTGCTGGAAAGAAGGTATTCATTCTCCATCATGAGTTCATCATGGGTTAAGACATCTGACTGTTAGTATGGTGGGTCTTAAAATGTCCTCATGGAAGAAGACTAAGTAAGAAAGAGCTGCTAGCATTTCTATCACTGCTGTGGATGTGAATGGTGTTCTCTGATAAGCTCATGTCAGATGGAGCCTTTGCAGTAGCAAAGACATTTCAGAATTTAAAAGTCTTCCATTAAGAGGAAGATGATTTTTGGGGGTTTTTTTTTGTTTTGTGTTTTTGTTTATTTGTTTGGTTGGTTGGTTTTTGGTTTTGGATATAGAGTCTTGCTGTGCAATGCAGGTTCCCCAGAACTTGCTGTGTAGACTGGGCTAACCTTGAACCTGTGTCATTCCTCTTGGCTCAGCCTCCCAAGTGCTGGGATTACAGTCATGCACCACCACACCCAGAAAAGTTAATAAATATGGGGCTCAGGGCGTGGGCTCAGTGGTAGAATGCCTGCCTCGCATGTATGAGGCCATGGGTTCCATCCCCAGCGTTGAAAAAGAAAAAAAAAAATCAATATGAATTTGAGTTTCCTTTTTTTTTTTTTTTTCCGGTACTGAGGATTGAACCCAGGGCCTTGTGCTTGCATGCTTTGCAAGTGTTGGACCACTGAGCTGCACCTCCAGCCGATTTTCTTACTTTTTGAGACAGGGTCTTGCTAAATTACACAGACTGCCTTTGGTCTAAAACTTGTGATCCTCCTGCCTCTGCCTTCTGAATCGCTAGGATTACAGGAGTGTGCCACTGCACCCAGCGCTAAATTTACTCTTTGTGTTATGGTTTTAATCAAAGCAGCCATGGAGACATCAAGGACATGGGAATTTTAATGCCACTAAAATGAAGATTAGCTGGAGTTTAGCTAGAGATTAGCTCAGTTGGTAGAGTGCTGCTCTGTGCTGATGCCCTGAGTTTGATTCCCAGCACCACAAAAATGGGAGGAGAACCTGGCAGCCCACTCCTGAAATAATCAGTCATTGAAAACCCTATGAATAGCAGAGAAACATTGACAGTAGTGACAGACATGGCTTAGTGTAGAGGAGTGTTTCATTCTGTTGTACATAGAGTGGCTATGAGTTGACTTGACCCAGCGGCACCTAACAACAAAATAAGGATATTTTCATAGACAAGGTGGCTATCATATAGGTACTAATCAGTGGCCATGTTCTGAGAAAGCAGGGTCATAGGTAAAAGCTAGTGCCTCTGAAAGGATTTCTATTCTCAGCATTTGAGCTAGAGAGAAGATACAGTCCAGCTCATCTCCATGTATCCCTCTCATTTTCCTACCTAAGTCAGCATTATGGATGTGAAATGAAATTTCAGACATGCTAGCGAGCAGGAATTTGACCACTCTCATAAGCAGATAGCCCCACTTGACTAGATTGATAGAGCAAGAAAGGGAAAATTTGAAAAGCCAATAGGAACACTTGGCTTGCAAAGTTCTTTTGTTTTTTGTTTTTTGTTTTCGTGGCACTTGGGGGCTGAACCCAGGGCTTCACACATATTTTTGCAAGTGCTCTACCACTGAGCTGGACTCCCAACTCATTTCTTATTTTTTTATTTTGAGTCAGGGTCTCCTTAAGTTACACAGGCTACCTCTAGCCTCGAACTCATGATCCTCTTGCCTCTACCTCCTGGTTGTTGGGATTACAAGTGTGTGCCACCGCCCCTGGCAGCTTGCAGGTTTTTTTGTTTTTTTTTTTTGTCCTGGGGGTTGAACCCAGGGCCTCACGCCTGCATGCTCTGCAAGTGCTGGACCACTGAGCTGCACCCCAGGCCATTTTTTAGTTTTTGAGACAGGGTCTCACTAAGTTACGCAGGCTGCCTCTGGTCTCGAACTTGCGATCCTCCTGCCTCTGCCTCCTGAGCCGCTGGGATTACAGGCATGCGCCACCATGCCCGGCAGCTTGCAGGTTCTTCAAAGAACATAAAACTTATTCATTTCACACAGTATAAGATAGAGGCACTACTTTCAAAAACTACCTTTTATTTGCGGGGGTGTTACTCTGATTTTTAATAAAAAAAAAAATCTTTTTCTTTTCAGTACTTGAGGATTGAACACACAGCCTCACACATACCTTACAAATACTCTACTACTGGACTGCATACCCAGCCCCCCATTTTCTTTCCTTCTTTCTTTCTTTCTTTCTTTCTTTCTTTCGAGTCAACATCTCATTAAGTTACATAGGCTGTCTCTGGCCTCAAATTCATAATCCTCCTGCCTCAGTCTCCTGAGTTGCTGGGATTATAGGCATGAGCCACCTTGTCTGGTTAAAATGTCATTTTTAAAAAAGAATTTAAAAAATATTTCTGGCTGGGTGTCCTGAGGAGGCAGAGGCCAGACGATCCCAAGTTCAAGGCCAGCCTGGACTACATAACAAGTTGTAGGCCAGCCTGAGACTATTTCAAAAAACCAAAAAGAGGGCTCAGCACGGTAGCTCACTCCTGTAATCCCAGCAACTCAGGAGGCAGAGGCAGGAGGATTGCAGGTTTGTGGCCAGAAGCAGCCCACATAACTTAGCAAGACCCTGTCTCAAAATAAAAAATAAAAAATGGGCTGGGGGTGCAGCTTAGTGGTAGAGTACTTACAAAGCATGTGTGAGGCCCTAGGTTCAAACCCTAAGTACTGGAAAACAAAGAAAAATAAAAGAATAAGAGGTCTGCATATATTTATTATATAAAAATTTGGAAAATTAAAAACAAAAAGACCAAACAGACTTTAAAATTCCTTGTAGCCAGGCACGGTGGTGCACACCTGTAATCCCAGCAAGTTGAGAGACAAAGGCAGGAGGATCACAGGTTCAAGGCCAGAGATAACCTATGTAACTTAGCAAGACCCTGTCTCAAAATAAAATAATAAAAAATAGGCTAGGAGTGCAGCCCAGTGGTACAACACTAGGAAAGTATGTGCAAGAGCCTAGGTTCAACCCCCAAGTACCACCAAAAATAAAATAAAATAAATAAATAAATAAGTAAAATAAAATAAAATCCCTTATAATTTCTCCATCCAGATAATGTCTCTATCCACAGATTTTTTTTTTTTAATAAAAAGCACTTAAACTTGGGGGAGAGTATATAAATATTTTTTGTTTGTTCACTCATTTTTTTTCTTTTTATACTTAATACCTTGAAGAACTTTCTAGGTTGTTAAAAATAATATGCCTTGCTGGATACAGTGCCACACGCCTGTAATCTCAGAATTCTGGAGGCTGAGGCAGAAGGATCCTGAGGAGCTCAAGGCCAGCCTAGGCTCCATAGCAAGACCCTATCTCTTTTGCAGTATTGGGAGGTTGAACCCAGGGCCTTTCACATGCTAGATAAGCACTCTACTACTAAGCCACACCCCCAATCCCTTATTTGAGACAGCTTTCACTAAGTTTTGCAGGTTGCCTCTGTCCTCAAACTCAAAATCCCCCTACCTTAGCCTCCCAAGTCTCTGGGATTACAGGGGTGTACCCTGGCACCTGGCTAAAAATAACAGGACTTCTGATGGCTTCTCAGTATTCCATTATATAATTATACTATAATATATTAATGACTCATCTTTGGACATTGACATTTTTGTCTTTTAAAATTATTATGGTAACCCATTCTAGATTTTCTCAAGATAAATCCTTAGATATGAAACTTTATTGCAAGAGGAATACAGAATTTCAGTGTTTGCAATATATTGCCATGTTTCCCACAACAGCATTGAATGTCCATTTTTCTTGTCATCACTCTGTAATTTCATTTGTTTATTTCTGACAGTTTTAAAAAACTGAAATCTCATGGTTTTATTTGATGAGTGAGGGTTCAGGCTTTTTTAAAAACATGTTTTGCATAGTTATTCTTTAGGAGTTTTAAATCTTGCCAGAGAGTCAAATCAGCACATGATTGTATCTTACCATATTTCATTGATCCCAGCATACACATTTTTCCACATTTTAACATCTTCCGCTTCTTACAATTGATGGCTTGTCATAGTTTAATTGGAAGCATTTTTCTCTTAGATACATGAAAATATTGGTACATAGGGGTCAGATCCACTGCAGAAGAAACAAGGATGAATGTGTTGAATATGTGGCTAAACATGCAAAAAGTGAACACAGTGCTGGTAATGCACTTACAGAATCCTGGTAGTCCACAGCATTATCCTGACAGTGTTTTGCTTTATCTGCTAGGAGACACAGTAGGATTTCTGTTAGACTTGAATGAAAAGCAAATGATCTTCTTTTTAAATGGCAACCAGCTGCCTCCTGAGAAGCAAGTCTTTTCATCTACTGTGTAAGTAGCTTCTCTCAGTCAGAGATTTAAATAGATACATGCAATGTACTTTTCTCCAGGGGGAAAAAATCTTTGTTCATTTATGTAGACAATTATGGTGGGAAACTGATTTACTTTAAGTAATTGGGGACCCATTTGATCAGACCAAAAACTATCTCACAGTTTGCTGTAGGAAGATACAGGCAGAATATTTTCTGGTTCATAGACCTATCTAGATTAGTAAACAGAGTGTGTCCCCTTCCCTTTCTGCTAGTGTATGACTGGCTCATCTTGAGTTTCTGAGAACCACTCTATGTATGAACTTTACTTTGCTTTCAGAAATCCCACTGACCTCTGTATTCATTTTTATGTTTAGATCTGGATTTTTTGCTGCAGCCAGTTTCATGTCATATCAACAGTGCGAATTCAATTTTGGAGCAAAACCATTCAAATACCCACCGTCTATGAAATTTAGCACTTTTAATGACTACGCCTTCCTAACAGCTGAAGAAAAGATCATTTTGCCAAGGTAAGAAGTCTTCTAAAGTGTCACATGCATGTTGTGAGAAATTAAAACAATTTATAGGAAAGTTGTTTTAACTTCTAACAAGTAATTTTGAAAAACTCAATGAAAAGCTTGACTTTTTAAGAAATATAAATTTCTACAACAGATTCCAGAAAAGATATATAACCAATTATTAGTATAAAATTAATTGAAAAAAATTTAAGAGCTCTGTCTGCCAAAACCACCAGACTCAGGTGGCTTCACAATGGATCTCTACCAATTTTGTAGATAATAGGTTCGTTATTATTTTAACTGTTAAAGAATCCAGAAAGAAAGAAGGAACACATCCAAATTCTTTTTTTTTTTTTTTTTTAGTACGGAGCAGTTAAACCTAGGGCCTCACGTATTATGCTAGGCAAGTGGTACACCACTGAGCTGTACCCTCAGACCCTTTTTTACTTGTTAATTTAAGATAGGGTCTCATTAAGTTGCGGAGGCTGCCTTTGCCCTTGAATTCACCATCCTCCTGCCTCAGCCTCCCAAGTTTGGTAGGATTACAGGCATATGCCATGGCACCCAGCCACATTCTTTTTATGAGCCAAATAATGTTGGTATAAAAATCAGAAAGCTATAACAAGATGCACACACACCAAAAACAACAACAACAACAAAAAAAACTGAAAATTAACTTCATTTGAGTGTCAGTGTAAAAATTCTAAGTATTGGGAAATCAGATGTGTCTATTGGCAGGCATGGTTTATTGAAACCAACTCATTTTGGGTTTTACCTGCATGGCAAAAATGATAACACTCTTCCACAACCATTAGGACAGTGAATGCCAACTCAGATAAAATTTCGCTGCCCTCATTTGACAGAAACTGTGATTGGCATTAATGGGCTCCCTGGATGAATGCCTACTTGTCTTCCTTCCAAGATGAATGTAGTCTGTTCCTTCAGCTGGGGAAGGACTCCAGCTGCTTCCTGATAATTACTACAAGTTGAAGCTTGTTACACAATGCGAGCCAAAGTTTATCACTTTTTAACAGAGCAGCTGCCTTGGCCTTTGTGAGGCAAGGCATTCCTGTTACTAACGCCACATGTGTTATATCAGTAAGAGAGTATGTCAGTGGTCAACAGATCATACTGGCCAAGACTCAACCAGGGCTGGCCCAGAATGTCCCCCAACGTATCTACAATGTAATGGAAGCCTCGCTTCTGTTTTAGAGCAAAACATCTGTCTGTAAGTCCTCTGGGATTTGCTTCACCTTGGACTCTGTGTCTCAGTGGCACAATGGTTTCCAGATGAACTAGAACATGTCACAGTGATAGCACTCGGTCTGTAATAGCAGAGCCTTGGTAACACAGTATCCCAAGAACATAAAGGCCACTTATATCCCAGCTCAAGGACTGAAGTTCTGTTTTTAGAACTTCCATCCAGTTTGTCTTGGTGCCTGACAGAGATCCTGAAATTTCAGTACCTCTTGGTAAAAGTCTAAATTGATACCTCTCTCTTATCTGTCACACTCTATTCCTTTCTTTTATTGCCTATCTTTTCCTTGGTTGAGGCTCACATCACCTGATGGGTATAACTGATCCATAAGTGTTTTTGTAGAGGGTGACCTTAAATCAGATCTGGTTCAACATTTAGTTAACTGCTCCTGCAGGTTTAAAACTTTCCAAAACCCAGGTAGCAATGAGTATCAGTTGTTGGAAAGTCTCCTTTTATGACCAGCTTATTCATACTGTGTTGGTGACTATATGTATAAATTTGGCACCCAGAGTCTTTCTTCTTGAAGAACAGCAGAATTACAAGCTAAGTCAATCCCATGCTGTATGTAGACTTTGTTGTCTCTGACAGTGACACCAATAAAGGAGTTGTCAGGGGCACATGTGGGCTTTGTAGAGCCAACTACCGGCACTCTGTTACTCTTAAGGTTGTGTTGTTGTTAGGTGCCATCAAGTCAGGTCCAACTCATAGCAATACTATGTACAACAGAATGAAACACTCCCCAATTCTGTACCAGGCACACGATCTTATTATGCTTAATCCCATTGTTGCAGACACTGTATCAATCCATCTAGTTGAGGGTTTTCCTGTTTTTCATTGACCTGCCACTCTCCCAAACATGATGTCCTTCCCCAGGGATTGGTCCCTCCTGACTACATGTCCGAAATACCTCAGATGCAGTCTAACCATCCTTGCTTCTAAGGAGCACTCTGGTTGCACTTCTAGGACAGATGTGTTGGTTCTTTCAGCAGTCCATGGTATATTCAGTATTCATCTCTAGCACCATAATTCATCTCTAGCACCATAATTCATCTCTAGCACCATAATTCACAGTTTTTCTTCTGTCTTCCTTTTTTCAGTGTCCAGCTTTCACAACCATATGATGTAACTGAAAATACCATGGCATGAGTCAGACACATCTTCATCTTCAATGTGGCATCTTTATTTTGCAGTACTTTAAAGAGGTCCTAACCTTGTAGCTGCATTTAATTACCCATGGTGACATTAAGTTGTGAACCTACCTAAGAGCATTTTCTTTTTCTTTCTTTCATGGGCTTTTTGTTTGTTTGTTTGTTTGTTTTTTGTGGTTCAATACAAGGGTTGAACCCAGGACCTTGCACATTGAGAGTGCTTTACCCATTTTATTTTTTTATTTGGAGACAGGGTCTGTCCTCAAACTTGTGACAGTCCTGCTTCAGCCTCTTGAGTTGCTGGGATTAGAAGCATGTGCCACCGTATCTGGTTACATCAATCCTTTTTTTATTTTTTATTTTGAGGCAGGATCTCACTAAGTTGTACAGGCTGCCTCTGGCTTTAAACTCACGATCCTTCTGCCTCCACCTCCCAAGTTAGTGGGATTACAGGTATGCTCCACAGCACATGACCCCTAAGACCATTTTCTATGCCACTAATACTTTGAGCCTGTGTTCCAAAAACTTATATTCAACAATACATTTTTACTCATTGGAACATATCTATTTTCTGTCTCTAATTGTCCTTCCATACATTATTTTTCTTTAACCTTCTTATTATGAAAAACTTAAAATACATAGAAAAGAAAAAATAGTACATTGAAGGACCCTATGCTCCTCCCTCAGCTACCAGTCACCCACTCCTGGCCACCTGCTTTTCCTAAGGTCTTCCCTCAACTCTCCTAACAGCCCTGTTACCATTCTAGCTTCCTGCCATTCCTGCTGCTGCTCCCTGGAGTGGTCTTTGTCTCTGTAGCCATGGAGTGGCTCCTTCCCTCAGGCCTGTCTTGTCTTTACTAGCATCATCTTACTGAGCCCTTCCCTGATCACCATATTTAAAGTTGTGATTCCCAGTCTCACTAATCTACACACTTCGTGTCCTTCTTCCCCTTGTATTTTTCTTCCTAGTATCATCAGCATTTAGCATTATTTATCTGGTTTCTGTCTTCCTATACTGGAATGGAAGCTCTCTAAAGGCAAGGGTATATTTTTAGTCCTCCATTCTCTGCTAAATTGCCAGGGCTTGGGGCAGCACCTGGCACATAGTAGGCCCGTAAGTAAACTGAATGGACATATATTTCTCTTGGCCACCCAGCAGGGCTGTACCTTTACCAGCACAGTTCTGACTCTGCTTTCCCATTCTGTGCTCTGTGAGAGTGTAATGGAAGGGCTCTAACCTGTGGGGTCTAGACTTGGAGGCAATCTACAATGGACTGTCACAAACCCCGTGAAATTATATAAAAACTCATGTTTATGTGCTTTTTTCCTGGGAAAGGCTCTATGCTTTTCATCAAATTCTCAGAGATATGCAACTTAAAATGTTGAAATTTGCTGGTAAAAGAGCACTGGATTTTGAACCAAAGGATTTGAATTTGATTTGTGGCTATTTACTATGTGTGACCTTACGCAGATCATTTCTTTGAGCTTTAATTTCTTTGTTTGTAAAATGAGAATGGCTCAACTTTCTACGAAGATTAAAATGCAAAGCCATGTCTGAAAACTTTACTGAACAAAGCATAAGGACTATGTAGTATATCTCCCATGTGCAGAGTTTTTTCAAAGCATTTCATGTGCATCACTGCTAAAAGCCATGCTTGCCTGCTGGGAAAATGAATTTCAAACTGCTTTGTCTACTTAGGCACAGGCGTCTTGCTCTGTTGAAGCAAGTGAGCATCCGAGAGAACTGCTGCTCCCTTTGTTGTGATGAGGTGGCAGACACACAGTTGAAGCCATGTGGACACAGGTAAGAGGAGCTCCCAGGCTGTGTCAACTTTTGCACATCATGCGCGGTAACGCTTTATCCTGCCTTTGAAGTGCTTTCAGGGTGTTGCCAGTGCCGTGGCTGTTCATTAGGTTTTATTATATCTACAGTGAGCTGATGAGGAGGTAGTTTGCCAAGTAGTACCTGGCTATCTTCCAGAAAGTGCCTGAAATAGAAGAAGCTCCTTTATATTTTACTTAAGAGTATTTATTCAATATCGTATTTTTATATAATTTTGACTTTGCAAAATGTTTAATGCTGTTTATAAGTTTCTTGAGAAATGTCTTTCAGAACCTTCTTTCTCATCAACTTCTTTGTACTCCTAACCATTGAGAAGGCTGCAGCCTCCATAACATCTAACCAAATTTCAGCCGTATGAGGTGAACTTAGAGGGAAGCCTGGACCTTACAGGACAGGGTGTCTAAGCCTCAGCTGGGGCAGCAACTAAGCTGGTCCCCAGGAAAGCCTTTCCAACTAGGATTAGATGGGAAGGAGTGCAGAGCAGTGTGCTGGCCCTGGCCAGTCCACGTGTTCTGGTTGTGTGTGAGCAACACTTGTGCTGGTGTTATAAGACAGATGTTAGTAATTCACATCCCACACCCCAGTCTTTCTCTTACAAAGCTTTAGCCACCTGATTGCCCAGGGGTCTAGAGCCTGGAATGATGGACCCCAGTTTGTCATCCCCAGGAATGACTCAGTCTGGGCCCCTGACTCTGCCTCAGTACAATTGTTCTCTTTTCCCTCCCTCCCTCCTTCCCTCCCTTCCTTCCTTCCTTCCTTTCTCTTTCTTTCCTTCCTTCCTTCCTTCCTTCCTTCCTTCCTTCCTTCCTTCCCTGCCTGCCTCCCTCCCTCCCTCCCTCCCTTCTTTCTTTCTTTTTCTCTTTCTTTCTTTCTTTCTTTCTTTCTTTCTTTCTTTCTTTCTTTCTCTTTCTTTTTTCCTGCAGTACTGAGGAGTTGAGCCCAGAACTTCACACCTGCTGGGCAAATGCTCCACCACTGAGCCACACTCCCAGTGCCCCTTTTCATTTTTAATTTTTATTTTTTATTTGGAGACAGGGTCTTGCTAGGTTACACAGGCTGCCTCTAGCCTCAAACTCAGGTTCTCCTGCCTCAGCCTCCTGAGTCCCTGGGATTATAGGCGTGCACCACTATGCCCAGCACATTTGTTACCTTTTGAAACAAGTTTTACCTAATGGGCTAAATGAAGTCATGCAACGTATTTTATTTCTTTCTTAGCTCTACCAGTTTCTTTTCTGCAGCCCAGAACTTTGCAGGTATTGTTAGAGCCTCACAGACAGATGCAGAGTATAAAGGGTGGGGGGAAAAATACACACACACACACACACACACACACATTTTGACAGGCCTTGGGGGTTGAACTGAGGGCCTCACACACACTTTGCACGTGCTGTACTTACTGGGCTTCTCCCCGAGCCCATTTTTAAATTTTTTATCTTGAGACAGCGTCTTGCTAAGTTACACAGGCTGCCTCTGGCCTCAGAGTTGCAATCTACCTGCCTTTGCCTCCCAAATCACTGGGATTGCAGGCATTAAGGGCTCAATAATGAGGCTAATGTGTAAAAAGTTAGAACTACTTTAGTATGATCATAGTTTCTATAACAGATATATCTAGAACAAGATGGAAAAGGAAATTAAAAGAATTATAATAATATTTACCATAACTTGGGACAATAACAATTTTTAAAGGGTGGTTGATGGTAAAGAAAGGAAATGTGGATAAAATGAATGACAAGAAATGACCCCTAGAAGAGAGTGAAAATTTAAGTATTCCTATTAATAGAAGAAACTGAGATAGTTGTCAAAGTGACCTTTGTCTTCCCTCCCAAAAGCACTAAGCCTAGATAGTTTCACAAGTGAATTCTTTTCAGTTATCTGGGAAAATGTAGTGTAAATTTGAACTTCTCCAGGTGATAAAAAATAAGAAACTCACAATATTTTTGCAAAGCCTGCATGGCAGTCACACCAAAAGCTGATAAAGGAAACACACAAAGGAAGATGAAAACTTTTTTACTTATGATTAAAAATCTAAAAGCTGGCACAATGGTACATACCTGTAATGTCAGCACCTCTAGAGGCTGAGGCACGAGGATTGTAAATTCAAAGCTACCTCCACAACCTAGCAAGAATTTGTCTCAAAATTTAAAAAATCTAAAAATAGTCTGGGGGTGCAGACCAGTGATAGAGCACTTGCAAAGCATGTGTAAGGCCCTATGTTCAACCTCCAAGTAAGGCAATGAAAAAAATTGTAAGTCTAAAACTGTAAATAAAATATTAGCAGTTAGGCTGGGGATGTGGCTTAGTGGTAGAGCACTTGCCTAGCATACATAAGGCCCTGAATTCCATCCCTAGCATAAAAAAAAAAAAAAAAAAAAAGGCAGAAATAAGACCCTGCAACATGATAGATAAGTACATGGAAGGAAGAAAACAGAATAAAATAAGAATGAATGAATACTTCCTTAATAATATAGAAAATATATCTCAAACAAAAGGTAATATCATTTCTCCTGTTTGTTTTCTTTTGGTGGTGCTGGGATGGACCCCAGGGCCTTGCACATGCTAAGCAAGTGTTATACTATTGATCTATATCCCCAGCCCTCTCTTGTTTTCTTTTGTTTAGTTTTGGATTTTGCAGAGGATTTTGTTTTGTTTTTGCTTTTTTTTTTATTTTTGAGACAGAGTCTCACTGAGTAGTCCAGAGTGGGCTCAATCACGTTTCTCCTGCCTCAGCCTCCCAAGACCTAGGATTATAGCTGTGCCCCACCACACCCCACAACTGGCATCTTTTTTTTTTTTTTTTTTTTTTTAGTACTATCAGTTGAACCCAGGGTCTTGCGCATACTTTTGTAAGTGGTCTGCCACTGAGCTGCACCCCCAGCTCCTTTTATATTTCTCATTTTGAGTCAGGGTCCCACTAAGTTATGCAGGCTGCCTCATGCCTTGAACTTGCAATTCTCCTGCCTATGCCTCCCAAGTCCTGGGATCACAGGCATACGCCACCATGCCCAGCAACTAGCAACTCTTTAATGGTGATGTGCTGGAAACATTCAGAAGATGCTGGGGACAGGACAAGAATGCCTGCTATTATCCCTGTGACTTAAAAGTCAGTATCTCTTCTTGCTGTAAGAGACAACCAGTTAGTACATATAACTGAAGGTCCTTTCTACAATGGTTTAATTAAAAAAAAAAAAAAAACTAGGAACACATGGCAATAAATATGTGGTACCTCTCTATAAAAAACTTTTAGAAAAAAGCTGGATGTGGTGACATGTACCTATACTCACAGCTTCTCAAGAGGCTGAGGCAAGAGGATAGCTCAGGAGTTCAAGGCCAACCTGGGCAACATAGCAAGACCCTCACCTCAAAGAAAAGAAAACTTTTTAACTACCAAGGAATGTAATGGAAGATTTGAAGACATCAATCTGTTTCTTAGAAAGACTTCCCAGTATTATAAAGGCAATAGTTTCCCTAAACTCTACATTTAATTTAGCCCATGTAAAAAGGGCCATTTTTTCTTTTCTGGGAATAGACATGCTAATTTAAGAGTTTAAAGCAAGAAAATTCATAAAAATAAGAATTATGGGGAAGATAACCCACTCACGGGGCTGGGATTTAGCTCAGTTGGTAGAGCGCTGCGCTGCAGTCTCTGAGGTCCCAAGTTCAATTCCCAGCACTGCAAAAATGGGAGAAGGGCCTGGCAATCCACTCCCAAGGCAATCCCGAAACAATCAGCCATTGAAAACCCTATGAGGGTCACTATGAGTCAGATACCGACTCGACGGCACCTAACAACAACAACAACAACAACCCACTCACATCTTAAAGTATATTAAAGTAAGTGCTAATAGTTTGTTTCCAGTACATAACGAGAATGACAGAATAGGACTGGGGATGTAGCTCAGTGGTAGATTGCTTGCATAGAGTGCACAAGGTCCTTGATTCCATCCCCTGCACCACAAAAAGACAAAAAAGAAAAAAAAAAGTGACACAACAGAAACCTGAAATGGAGCTGACTAAAACTGAAAATCTAAGATGTGATAAAGAGATTGGGCCAAATTTATAATGAAACATGAACTATTTTGGTAAATGATACTGGAACAAAGGACTAATTGTCAGAGAAAAAATAGCATTGAGTCCCTGCCTCCGTATATGTGTTTTATACATACAAACTTTCTGTATGTATAAACTTGTGAACTTTTAACTTATTCTTCAGAGGGAAAGATGGAAGATCAGAAATAGGGAGATTTATTTTCTTATTTATAAATTTATTTAATTTTATTTTTTAAGCCATGTGTAATTATTACCCTTTCAACTAACAAACTTAATAGCATTTTAGGTTTAGTTGGCCCTCAGTTAGAAATTGACCTTTGGAACCATTCACCTGACTGGCATTTCTGTCTTTCTCCTCAGTGACCTGTGCATGGATTGTGCCTTGCAACTGGAGACCTGTCCATTGTGTCGTAAAGAAATAGTGTCTAGAGTCAGACAGATTTCTCATATTTCATGACACATGCGAAGAGGCATCATGGACTTATTTCTACTCAATTCCAGCCAATGTCAAAAAGAAAAAGAAAAAAAATCTCTAATCAGTTGTACGCGCATTGAAACTTATAGCCATGGCCAGATTTTATGCTAAAAATGGTAGTTTGTCAAAGACAAAACTCTCTTAGAATCTAATCCAACTTGCCAGCCCTGAATTCCTTTTAAGGCCACGGAAAGCTGACTGCTAGCAGCCAGGCCTGTGGTTCTTCCATGAGAAACAATAGGCACCACGCCCTCCTGAGCACTGAAACCACACCGGAAATCTCCATGTTGGGTTCGTTTGATTGTTTAACACAGGATGTTTTGTGTCACAGTCTAAAATTTTTATTTTGGGGAGAAGTCATTTGGAGAAGTAAATGACAGCATCTTTGGGTTAAGCATCACTGGTCAGAGAGACACTGGTGTCATAAGCATGGATACTGCACTACAAGACTTGAATCTGTAAAAGTAGCATCACACAGGTCATTACTTCAAGCAACATGGAGAACCCGAAAGAAGGTGCACAGACTGTAGAAATAAAAACCCAAATTTTTTTATATTTCAGTAATTCCAAAGAACATTCTAGTTTTTTTTAACTGCAGAAAACTGGTGGTATTTTCACATTCATGGTGTTTCTATCCAATTTCAGTACCCACATTTTGTGAGGAAACAATGTTTTACCAATGCAAAAGGAATTCTTAAATCAATTGCAATGTTAGACTGGAGAAAATTTGGTATTTAGGGTATTTTTAACATACCATCAAATCAGGTTTTTTGTTTTTTGTTTAAAAATTTTTTTTAATCAATATTGTTTTCAGAAGTAATATACTTTGAAACTCTTGAACTAACAGTCTCAAGAACTCTAGCGGACAGTCTGAAAACACGTATTCCTGTTGTTTTAAATAAATACATGTTTTTGAATAGTAAATTCAATCATGGATTGGTGACTATGTCTTCATCAAAAGTGTTTCTCCCTCTCAGGGTCTCTGGTGAAGACCTTCAAGAGTTTGGTTTTTCTCCCAGAAAATTGGAAGGTAGAATTGTAAATTCATAGAACTTATTTTATAATGGTGTACCTCAGCAGCTGCCTTTCAATTTATGCCAAGTCCTTACTGAGTTTATACTTGAATAGTAAATATGTCTTCTGAGTTTTACAGTGTCTTAAACTCAATGCACATTTCTTTCTTCCTTTCCTACCCTTTCTTGTTTGTAGTTCATTAAAGCTATCCTATTACAGAGCCAATTTCCTTCCTGGCTGTACTTGTTGGGGTGCTGGATTTTTTTCCATGTTTCTAGTCTTCCATAAATCCAAATACACACACACACACACACACACACACACACACACACACACACACACAGATATATGTTCTTTTCTTCAGCTTGTGGTGAATACAGTAATTTGCATTGAAGAATAAAACATCTGTTGCTTTTTTTTACTAAGATTTTATAACTTTCATTGGTGCCTACTGCTAAAGTTCCTATTCTTCAGAGTAAGCGAGAATCAAGTATAAAAATTAAGAAGTGAAAGACAGAGAACATAGCTCAGTGGTAGAGCCCTTGCCTAATATGCTCATTGGCCTTAAATTTAATCCTCAGCACCAAAAAAAAAAAAAAAAAAAAAAAAAAAAAAAAAGTTTACTGACTTACACAATGAGTAGTCATTTTGTTTTGTTTTGTTTGAAATGATCTTGCTGTGTAGGTCAATGTGTCCTGGAACTCACTACATAACCCATGCTGGCCTCAATCTCCCAAGTGCTGAGATTACAGGCATACACACCACACTCAGCTCTCCAGTGGATCTTCACTAAGCACCTGTGTTGGGCACTGTGCCTGTATGGATGTAAGGCATCTGTTTGTGGAGTGGTGGTGGGGAAAAACAGTATGTTTGTGTTTATTGTGATAAGTTATTAGTGCCCTGAAGGAAAAGAATATAATCCTAAGAATAAAGAATATGGTTCTAGAGAGAATGAGGCCAACCTACTTTAGATGTTTGGCCTGGTGGAGGTGATGGGGTAGATTGTCAGAAGAAATCCAAAGAAGGACATAGCCAAGGAGAGGGACTGAGAACAAGCTTCTAGGACTGGGTAGCTAGGTAGACACAGCATGAGAGAAGGAGGCCCCCACTAAGAAGGAAAGAGCTCAGGAGCCCTCGGAATCTGATGGCCCTGTCTCTAGTGAGACAGGAAGCGAGTGTGGAGAACAGTATGTTCCTGTGTTGGAGGTCTGGAAACTGCTCATAAAGACCATGTCGAGGGCTTTATTTAATTCTAAATCCAGCAGAAAGCAAAAGAGGTTAACCATGGAAGGCCTTGATAAATACTTTGAAAAGATGGCCCTGGGTTCTAGTTGGTGAATGGAAGGAAAAGGTGGGTGGGCATAGAGGAAAAGCAGAAAATGCAAATAGTAGGAATGGTAAGGAAAGTTTGAAATAGTCCATCTGAGAGGCAAAGGTGGTCTTTGAACTCTGTGGAGATAGAGGAAACCAGATGAAACTAATAGATAATCTCTCAGGAGCCAAAGGAATGCAGAAGCCTATCACCTTTCTAGAAACCTACCCTGGAACTTTAGTCACAAGATAGTCTACTTTCCCAATTCTTAACTTCTAGCACATAGAAGAAAAGGACTTTAATATTGATTAAACCATTCAAGATAGAAGCAAAGTTGTAATCTTGGAACTGCTTCAAAAGGAAGGACATTGACTCCACACAGAAGAGAAAAACTAGAGACTGGCAAAGCCATGCAAAGGGAATAAACAATAGCTCTCTATTCTACACTGAATGTACACATTTCAAGAAAACTTAAAAGCTAGACTCTTACTGCTGATATATTGTTACCAGGGAGAAAAAAATAATAAGTTTTGGCATTCCCCCAGTGGCTGGTCGGGGAAATTTAGGGTTCTAGCCAAAACTAATAATAGTGAATTATCACCCTTTTTGAATGATGTAAAGTGGGAGAATATCATGGTGCCGTTTACAGTTATAGGAAACCATGATTCGGTCACAAAAACTGAAACAATTTTAGCAGCATAAAGAAAACTTCTGCATGGATTTCAGGTGTCTTAAATGTGTATCTATGAAAACAAACTGCCCAAATGCTCCTTCCAAGGTTGTCCACTATCATCTTTTGCAACTTACTCATTTAGAAATATTCTTTTTTTTTTTTCTTTCTTTTTTTTTTTTTTTTTTTTGCTGTACTGGGGGTTGAACCCAGGGCCTCGTGCCTGCATGCTCTGCAAGTGCTGGGCCACTGAGCTGTACCCCAACCCATTTTTTTTTTTACTTTTTGAGACAGGGTCTCACTAAATTACACAGACTGCCTCTGGTCTCGAACTTGCGATCCTCCTGTCTCCACCTCCTGAGCCACTGGGATTACAGGTGTGCGCCACCACACCCGGCTTTTAGAAATATTCTTAATGCTAACCTACAAGGAAAGGATTTTAAAAATGGTTATTAATGGAAATACCTCATTTAATATATTCAAGTCAATTTTTAATTTTTCCACAATAAAAGGCCACCATTCTATTTGCAGCAGAGAAAAACCTCATGTTCTGATTTCCAAGAGTATGTTCAATGATCCATGGGTGAGGGGCTACATACCATGATGGTTGACACAGATTCTTTGGAATGGAACTGCATCTATATTGCACTAAGCCTTCATTTCCAAGTCTGTAAAATGGAGATAATATCCTTTTTAAAGCCAGGCATGGTGATCCATACCTGTAATCCCAGCACACAGAAGGCTGAGGTAGGAGGATCCTGAGTTTGAGGCTAGCTTGACCTACATAGGAAGTCATGGCCAGCCTGGGTTGCATAAGAATACCCTGTCTCAATCGCCCTCCCCTCAAATCCTCTTTATAGGAATTTTTTTGTTTGTTTTTTCTCATAGGGTTTTAAACATTTCAAAAGGAAATTGTGTTTATAAATATTTAGTACAGTATCTAGCAAATACCTGATTTAAGTGGCTACCTAAAATCTTTATTGTCCATTGGTCCTAGAGCCAGAGATAGTGAAATGGATTAAAACATGGCCAGAAATTCTTTGGTATTCTTCCCATCAAGAAATGAAGCTTAAGCCAGGCGCGGTGGCACATGCCTATAATCCCAGTGGCTCAGGAGGCAGGAAGATCGCAAGTTCGAGACCAGAGGCAGTCTGCGTAATTTAGTGAGACCCTGTCTCAAAAAGTAAAAAAATGGGCTGGGGGTGCAGCTCAGTGGTCCAGCACTTGCAAAGCATGCAAGTGCGAGGCCCTGACTTCAACCCCCAGTACCACAAAAAGAAAAGAAAAGAAAAGAAAAGAAGCTTAAAGCATAGCATGGTGGTGCAAGCCTGTAATCCCAGCGTTTGGGAGGCAGAAGCAGGATAGTGAGCCCATGGCCAGCATGGGCTACATATTGACACCTTGTCTCAAAGAAATGAGGTTTATAGGGCTAGGGGTGTAGTTCAGTGGTAGAGCACTTACCCAGCATGCACAAGGCTCTTGGTTCAATCCCTAGCACCCCCTAGAAGGTTTTTTCTTTTAGTGAGGTTTATAGCCTTTCCCTTAAATCTGGGTGGCTTCTATATCTGTTCGACTAGTAAAATACAGTATGTATGATAAGGTAGTGATTTCCAGTATCCATCTTTTAAGTAACTGGCAGCTTCCATTTCCTGTCTCTTAAAATACTTGCTCTTGGACTCACCCACCATGATGTGAAGAAGACCCAAGCATCCCCAAGGAAAATCTGCATGGAGAGGAACTCAGACCCACCCACCCCCTCCCCCCGGCCCCACAGTCCTTACCAACATCCACAACTGAGCTCCCAACCAAATGCCAATGCAAATTTGCCAGCCCATATTAGTGGGCTCCTTGGATGAAGCTTCTTTAGTTCCACTGCAGCTGCCCCAGATGACACCAAGTGGAACAGTATTTGCTCCTGCCAAATCTTGCCCAAAGTGCAGGTGGTGGTTTTTGTTAGGTGTCATTGAGTCGCCTCTCACTCATAGTGACTCTACATACAACAGAACAGAACACTACCTGACACTGTGCCATGCACACAATCTTTTTTATGTTTAAGCCCATTGTTGCAGCCATGTTGCAGTATGTCAGTTTGCCATACTGTGAGGGCTGGTATGTTGCTGTGATGCTGAAAGCTATGCCACCGGTATTACAGATATCAGGGTCACCCATGATGGACAGGTTTCAGTTGAGCTCCCAGACTAAGACAGACTACAGAGAACTCAAAAGGCCACTCCCAAAACAATTAGCCATGGAAAACTCTATGAATAAAATTCCAGAAGTGTGCAAAATAATTTTTTTAGGTCACTAATTTTTTGGTGGTTCAAAACAGCAACAGATAAGCAGAACAGAACAGATGACATCAAGTTTTGATCTTGCTTCACTCCAACCCCATGATTTAGGAATAACAAGCAAATTCATTTATTCCAGAAATAAGTGTGGTGTGTAGAGAAAGTAGGTAATGAGGACTTGTGCTGAGTTTGCTGTGAGCTGTCTGACCAGAGCTTGATGGAAAAGAGCTCTGGCAATTCAACAAATCTTTTTCCATGCCTCTGTGGATCTCACCAGATACAACTGTGTCTTTGTAACCATCTTTTAGTTCCAGATCCTACAGACATCTATTTTATGTTCATCCAAAAATGTCTGCTAATTCATTTGGGTGGCCATCTGACTCTTTAATTTGTACGGTAGATTCCTCTACACCAGATTTGACCAAAACAATCAGGCAACCAGAGAGACATGAAGCTTAGTGGTCCAATGGAGAGAATTAACTTCAGGAAATCCTTTTTCAAAGTTTAGCAGTTATATAGGGGACATTGCCAGGAGCAAAATTATCTAATTTCAGATTGCCTGCCTCAAAGTGGTTGTATCAACTTTTGCCTAGCATAATCAGTCAAGAAGCCATTTACTGCCTAAGAATCCTTTTGCTCTCCCACGGACTGTCAGCTTGTCTTGCTGCAGGGGCTTGTGTGTTGCTGGGATGCTGAAAGCTATGCCACTGGTATTTCAGATACTGGCAGGGCCACCCACTCAGATACCAGCTGAGCTTCCAGACTAAGACAGACTAGGGAGAAGGACCTGGCAGCCTACTCCCAAAGCCATTAGCCATTAAAAAACCCTATGAATGGCAGAGCACTGTCAAATATAGCTGAGAAAATGAGCCCCCCCAGGCTAGAAGGCACTCAAGAGACAACTGAGGATAAACTACCTCCCAAAGTAGACTTGATCTTAATGATGCAATTGGAGTAAAGCCCTTGGGGATCTCCAGTTGAACAATGGGCTCAAACATACAAAGATCCTGTGCTTGGTAGTGTTTGGCAATGTTTCCTCCAACGGCACCTAACACCAACCTTTTGATGTGAGGATTATGGTGCAAATTACAAGACATCCACTACATGAGGTAGAGCTTGCTTTCCATCTTTCCGCTAGAGTAACTTTCTTGCAAACCAGAAGTCTACATTATCTAGTGAGAGAGATGAGGGGTTGGCTCAAGCGATTTGGCAATTCACAGCGCTCTTAAATTTTATTTTCAACTCAAGCCTGCAACCATAGCCCTGTGGCTTCTGATCCCGTCAGATCTCGGAAGCTAAGCAGGGCTGGGCCTGGTTAGTACTTGGATGGGACACCGCCTGGGAACACCAGGTGTAGGCTTGGGAGGAGGTCCCAGCAACCTAGTCCCAAAAAACAATCAGCCACTGAGAACCCTATGAACAGCAGAGAAGCACTGACAATAGTGTTTCGCCTGTTGTACGTATGGTCGCTATGACCATACCTATGACCGCACCTAATAACAATCTTCACAAACACCCTGCGAAACGCAGTTATCTCTAAGTTGCAAAAGAGTAAGTTAAGGCTCTTGGCTTCGATTGGTTCACCCATACATGGAGACCACATCAGATCCAGTCACCGCACAGCCCCTGAACACCTCTGCGACTCCACCCCTGCATCTGCAGAGGCCCAGCCTCCCTCCATCACTTACTCTTCCCCGACTTCCTCTCCTCATTTTGCCCCGCCCCTGGCGTCGTGTAACGCGCGCCCATGATTGGCTGCCGGGAGCCCGGGGGGCGGGGAAGGCTGTGGTGACTATGGTAACGGAAGGCGGGGCACGCAGCGGACGCTAACCGACGTCTGGACCAGTGGCGCCGGCGCCGGAGGCGACGGTTTCGGTAGAGCGGCCCGCTAGGCCCGCAGCCCGAGAGCCTGAGGCCCAGCCTGGCGCGTCAGCGCTGAGCGAGTGGGCCGAGAGCGGGCCGCGGCCCGGGCGGCCCTGGATGCGGTGGGGGCTCCCCGGGGCGGAGCAGAGGCCGGGCTCGGGCGGCGGGTTGCGGTAGAGGCGGCCGGCCCGCGCGAGTGAATGCGGCGCCGCGACGATGGACGCCCTAGAGGAGGAGAGCCTCGCGCTATCCTTGTGAGTGACGCCGTCCGGGCGCCCCGCTCCCTTCTGCGGCCCTCGGCCACCGTGCAGGCCCGAGGGACCGGGTGTCACTGTTACCCGCGCTTCCATCACAATCCTCTGCCCTGAAGCTTAGCGTCAGCAAAGCCTGGGGCGCCTGAGCTGGGGAGGCCTGGCCGGGGGTCAGAGGACCCTCCACCGGCGCCCCTGCTCCGCAGCGACTCCTGCTCCTATTACCCACGGGCCGCTATTGCACCCTAGCCAGATTCACGCCGACCAGCATATTAGGGGTGGCGTGGTAGCCAAGATGCGGTGAGTAGATGTCACGGGGAAGAAATGCGGAGCCTGGAGGTCTCCTCTCTCACCCGCGGCTCACTTGATTTATCCCTTTTGTAATTCACTGTGAAAGTGAAGCCCTGGCATTGGTCTTTCGGGGCGGATTCTTCAAGTGTGTGTGCTTGCGTTTGGAATTGCTAGATTAGACAGTAGCCAGTCTTTAATTGCTGACGCT
Source organism: Pedetes capensis (assembly GCA_007922755.1). Taxonomy (NCBI): domain Eukaryota; kingdom Metazoa; phylum Chordata; class Mammalia; order Rodentia; family Pedetidae; genus Pedetes; species Pedetes capensis. Next base: position 66,530 of record VMDO01004670.1, on the reverse strand, counting down.
GCGTGATGGGAAGTCCTTTCTGTATTCTTCCTCTTGTGCACGTTGGAAAATGTACGTAATTTTAAAAATTAACAATTACTTGAACAAACACCTACTCCTGGCATATTTTTCAGCTCCTCTGCTTCCGATGCAGAATTTGATGCTGTGGTGGGATGTCTGGAGGACATTATTATGGGTAAGCTTCTGTGTGACAACCTGGCCTGTACTAGTTAGTTAGTTCTTAGACCTTTGGCTTTTAGGACATTAAAACCAACCTGAAGAGTTAATTTCTTTTTTTTCTCCTGCTGTGCTGGGGGTTGAACCCAGGGCCCCGCGCTTGCATGCTTTGCAAGTACTGTACCACTGAGCTGCACCCCCAGCCCATTGTTTACTTTTTTGAGGCAGGGTCTCGCTAAATTACGCAGACTGCCTCTAGTCTTGAACTTGGGATCCTCCTGCCTCCACCTCCCGTGTGCTTCCACCCCCGGCAATCCCCTATTTCTTAACATTAAGTGTTCACTGGGAACTAATCCTTTTACACCAATTCTCAACTAAATTCTACCTGACCATCCCATATGGTAGACAATCTAGTCGTCATGTTCCAGGCAAGGAAATTGGGGTTTACAGAAATTAAGTAATGTGTCCAAGGTCAAAGAGTACATGGCTAAGGTAGGATTTGAACCCAGGCAGTCTGGTTTCTGTGAGGCCCCCCACTTTCAACCACTACACTGTTTTAGCCACTGCTCCTAAAATTAAAATAGGAGATGGGAGGCTTCTTGCTGTTTGGTTTGGAGTCAGTTTGAGAACTGAACTTGGTGGGAGAGGGTGAGAAAAAGAACAGAACCAACTCATTCCTCTGCAGATAAGCAGTGTGAGGGAGTTCCCAAGCCGGCCTGTGTGGATGTGTTTAAAACGGTTGCACAGCACTCTGTCGTTGCTGTTAGGTGCCGTCAAGTTGAATCCGACTCAGCGATCCTGTGTACAACAGAACAAGACACTCTCTGACACTGCTATCCCCGGCCTACATCAGTGTGTCTTTGCTATCCTTAAGGTTTTCAGTGGCAGATTGTTTCTGGAGTGGGTTACTAGGTCCTTCTCTCCAGCCATGCTGGGGATTGAACCCAGGGCCTCAACAGAGTACAGAGTGGCATTCTACCAACTGAGCACTCTAGACATCCTTAAAGCTTCCTACCTGTACACTTAAAATAGTTAAGATAGTACATTTTGCCAGGCGCGGTGGCGCATGCCTATAATCCCAGCGGCTTGGGAGGCAGAGGTGGGAGGATCTCAAGTTCGAGACCAGAGGCAGTCTGCGTAACTTAGCAAGACCCTGTCTCAAAAAGTAAAAAAAAAAAAAAATGGGCTGGGGGCACAGCTCAGTGGTCCAGCACTTACAAAGCATGTACATGTGAGGCCCTGGGTTCCACCCCCAGTACCGCAAAAAAAAAAAAAAAAAGATAGTACATTTTATGTATACCTTACTGCAATTTTTAAAAAGACTAGAGGTGCAAACATCATGGTATGCACCTCTAATCCCAGTGACTCGGGAGGCTGAGGCAGGAGGATTATGAGTACGAGGCCAGAGGCAGCCTCTCATAACTTAGCAAGACCCTATTTCAAAATAAAAATAAAAAGGGGGTGGAGGGTGCAGCTCAGTGGTAGAGCCCTTGCAGAGTATGTGCGAGGCCCTAGGTTCAACCCCCAGAACTGCCAAAAAAGAAAAAAACACTGGTCTGTTTGAACATGAAAGTCTCATTCCCCCCTCCTCATCCCACAGTCACCAGCTTTCTCACAGAGGCTGACTATTGGCAAATTAGTATTGCTGCCTTCTCATAAATCAGAATGGTTCTGACCTCTAATAAAATGAATACCTTTTCCCTATTGTGGTTCAGATGACGAATTCCAGCTGTTACAGAGAAATTTCATGGACAAGTACTACCAGGAGTTTGAAGACACAGAAGAGAATAAACTTAGCTACACTCCCATTTTTAATGAATACGTAAGTAGATTTCTGTTTCTCCTACCAAGAGACTTAAAATTTTTCTTTAAAATTTGAATTTGAAATCAAGAAGTGTTGAAATTTGTTCTTCTTTTAAAATACGCTAACAGTATAGTGCCAGAAATTCCCGTTAGATCCTGTGGAGTTCATTTTCTCCCAGCAGCTCTTCACAGTTTTCCAAAAGGCTTTCAGGCAGTATTTGATGTGCTTACAACTTTTCATTTAAAAGAAGGTTGACTTTACCATAATCCTGCCTTTGATCATAGTATATGAGTTCCATTCCAATGCTTTTGACTGATTTTTTTTTTTTCCCCCTCAGTGCAGGGGGATTGAACCCAGGGCCTTGCACATGGTAGGCAAGCACTCTTACCACTAAGCTACATCTCCAGCCCTTGGTTTTATGAGACAGGGTCTCACTATGTAGCCCGAGCTGGCCTGGAGCTTGCCATTTTCCTTTCTCAGCCTCCTGTGCTGGGAAGAGAGAGCCCTAATCATGGCTGTCTCCACCTGGGTTAGAGCAGTCATCCTGGGGCAGCATGATTACCCACAAATGCCCCTCTCTGCACCCGACAGGCCCAGGACTTGGCCAGGACAGGAGCTGGGGTTTGTTCCCCTTTCTCCCAGGCGCTCAGCATAGGGTCTCAGGAGCTGGCTTCTCTAAGTCACGGGCCAATCAAGATCGTCTCCACCGTTGCAGATTTCTCTGGTAGAAAAGTACATTGAGGAGCAGCTGCTGGAGCGGATCCCTGGGTTCAACATGGCAGCCTTCACAACAACACTACAGTGAGTTGAGCTGGACTTCTCTTCTGTCCCTCACCTTCCTCCTTCCCTAGGCCAGGGGAAAGAAAACAAAACCCTCCCTCTCTTCCAGTGAGAGCACTTGCTGGCTAGGTCTTGGGTGGGCGGCCCTCCCTCCATACCTTTGCATGACCTGTTGAAGAGTCCAGCTCACACTTTATGCCTGAAGCCACCACCATCTCCTCTGCAGGCACCATAAAGATGAAGTGGCTGGTGACATCTTCGACATGCTGCTCACATTTACGGATTTTCTGGCTTTTAAAGAAATGTTTCTGGACTACAGAGCAGTAAGTTAGGATTGCTTGTGCTTGTCGCCACACGGAACCACTTAAAAGCTCCAAGGAGAGCTCCGAACACAACCACCTCCCTTGTTGCCCCCTTCACCCTGGCCAGTATGGGTCTAACAGCTGGTGAAGCATCAGCAGAGGAAACTGCTGTTCTGATCTGGCCAGGGCCTTCCCATGTTTTGGTGAAACAAGCCCAGGTACCACATTAGGGTCCCTAAATAATCAGAGGGACAGAAAGCAAAGAGCAGGTCTAATTCTGTTGCTTTTCTTGTAATGCAAGCTCTTTATAAGAAAAATAACTGTTTCCCAGTAAAGAAGGTTGCATTTTTTTTAAAGTGCTAGGGCCAGTGTTGAGCAGAAATCCAAAATCACCTGCCCCCTTCCTGGGTGCTCCCTGGTGGCCCACACTCCTACCCTGCTACCCTGAGCGACTTCTCCATGCCAGGGGTAGGGTCCTGAGCCAGAGAGGCCTCTCCTCATTCCTGGCCTCTTGTAGTCATTTTTTTTTTTATTCCTGTAGGAAAAGGAAGGCCGGGGACTGGACTTAAGCAGTGGCTTGGTGGTGACCTCCTTGTGCAAATCATCTTCTACACCACCTTCCCAGAACAATCTGCGGCACTAGGTCCCCGCTCCACACAGTGATGGCATCATTTTGGATGTCACCAGCCCAGCAACCCAGAGAGACATCAGCTGATAGTGAGAGAGAACGCATCTTGGAAAGACCCACTGTTCTATGGCCTTTGTTCTTGTTCAGTCTGGGTGGTCACAGAACATGACAGAGCCTCCCGAAACCCCTTGTGTGCGGTAACCCTAGTGCTCTCTCCTCCCTCCCCACGTAGACACCTCTCCCAGGTGCCTCTGCGTCAACCATCCCGCCTGGAGGCCCTTCCCCCAGTGAACATGGTGGCGTGTCAAGTGTGGGTAACCCTGTCACAAATCCTTTGTCATGCAGGCTTTGCGTGAGTCCGTGTACCCACAGCTCAGGGTTTCGGCCCTTCAGCCTCCCTGGGGTTTGTTGAGGGGTATTCGTTCATCTAGGGAGTTCCACAAGCCAGCTGCTGTCCTGATATCGGAATCTTCTATGATCACAGCTTGTCTCAGCTGTGGGGATCACGGAGATGTCTACTGCCTAGAGCTGCAGGTGGAAATCAACTCCTGGGCTCGCATTCATAGTCCTTGGCACGCCGTCTTCTGCTGATCCTGGTGGGGTCCCACTGTTCCTAGATGTCTCTTAAGCATTATTTTCAAAAAAAATATTTTTATAGATGAAAACTCAGGCTAACCTAGTGGGTATGATCTTGGAACCTCCACGATTACCTACTTAAAGATCAAAGTATTATATGCTGTGTGCTTTTTAGTTGTTAGTGCTTTGGAGGCAGAAATGCTTTCTTCATTGGTGTGCTTCTTCTCCAGGCCCCAGTGACATAGGCTCTGTGCTGGAAGTAGGCTAACAGCCTCCCTCTTATTATAGCATGTTGTATGTGTGCACGTTTGCTTCAGATCCTTTCTGTATAACTCAGTCTGTTGGGTTTTCTGCTGGGGTAGGTAGGGACTCTGCGATTTCTTCTTCCTGTCACAATCTCCTGCCAAGATGGTGCTCTACTGGCTTAGCTCAGCATGAGTAGAGCTCTCCTGCTCACCTGTCACCTTTGGTTTAGGACAATGTTCCACAGGCTGTTACTGACCAGAATACATGTACGTCACATCTCTAGAAAGAAGAAAACAGTTCAATTCCCAATGTGTACTTTTCATTTTATTTTTTATAGTAAAAATAAGAATCTGTACTGACTTTTCATGTGACTATTCTGGTTTTAAAGGATGAGCTATAAGGTATGTTTTTCTGTACTAATATGTTACTTATTACTTTTGTAACATGAGTAAAATTTGAGGTGTTTTGCAAGAACCATTATTCTAAATGACTCATCGCCTCTCTTTAACGTAGCCACCCACATCCAGTTACTGTTGCTTTGGTCCTTCTAAACCAAAGGCACTCTTGGGCCAGCTTTGTAGATCCCACCTTTCCTGGGCAAGCTTTCCCCTCCTGCTCCTTTTGTAGGTAGGACTGCCCATGATGGGCCATGGTAAGATCTGTCAGCCTGTCTGGTTAAGAAACAGCAAATGGACAAGTCCAGAGATAAAACACTGACAAAAGACAGAGAAGAGGGGCAAACAGTTCTTTTCAAGGGTCTTGCTGAGTTGCACAGGCAGCCTCTATCCTCAAACTCACAATCCTCCTGTCTCTCCTCCTACCGTGGGGCTTCTTTTTATTCTTTCTACTCTGGAAAAAGCCAGCCTGTTGCAGCTTAATATTCTAAGTTGTTGTTGTTGTTGTTAGGTGCCGTGGAGTCGGTATCTGACTCATAGCGACCCTCATAGGGTTTTCAATGGGTGTTTCGGGATTGCCTTGGAAGTGGATTGCCAGGTCCTTCTCCCATTTTTGCGGTGCTGGGAATTGAACTCGGGACCTCAGAGACTGCAGGGCAGCGCTCTACCCACTGAGCTAAATCCCAGCCCATAATATTCTAAGTAGGCTTGCTGATTTCTTTTAAACTAGAATGCCATGTGCGGTGGCTCACACTTGTAATCCCAATAACTCAGGAGGATTGCAAGATCAAGGTGAGAGGCAGCCTGCATAACTTAGCAAGACCTTATCTCAAAAGAAAAAATTAGCTGGGCGAGGTGGCACACACCTGTAATCCCAGTGGCTTCGGAGGTGGAGGCAGGAGGATTGCAAATTCTAGACCAGAGGCAGTCTGCATAATTTAGCAAGACCCTGTCTCAAAAAGTAAAGAAAAAAATGGGCTGAGGGTGCAGCTCAGTGGTCCATGCAAGCATGAGGCCCTGGGTTCAACTCCCAGTACCACAAAAATAAATAAATAAATAATTAAATGTGGGCTGGGAGTGCAGCCCTATGGTAATGCACTTGCAAAATATATGGAAGGCCCTCGGTTCAAACCCTAAGGACCACCAAAAAATAAGCAAATAAAAATAAATAGATAAACTAAGATAAACTAGAAACCTGCCTCTGGGTTCATAGAAACTTACAATGTTATGTACCTCCTCTGTGGCATTTGGCCCACATCCTGGCAAATTCTCACCCAGCCTGGCAAGGTGGTGCCCTCTACCACTGAGGACTCCTTGCCCATGGGAAGCAACCCCACCCAAACTGCAGCCTCTGCTCCCCTGAACTAGGGTGTCAGATGGCTGAGAGTGGAGTGGATTGCATAGGATTTTTTCTCAGCCTCAAAATGGGGTTCTCGTCCTTAAAACCAGACTCCTCTGTACAGCTTAATCCTGGAATGACTAGAATTTTTTATTCCAGCTGCAACACTTGAGAGTAAAATGGGTGCCATTAATATTTAGCCAGAACAAAAAGTGTGAACGGGGGTGGGGAGCCCTGTGTGGTCCCTATCCCTCTAACTGCGGAGCTCATCCTCAGCTGTTGGGCCCTAGCTGCATTTTCATTGCTGCCTTTTTTTTTTTTTTTTTTTTTAAGGACCAAAAAGTGCCTAGAAATGCCTTATGGCTTATTCAGAGGACGCTGCCCTGTAGTGCTGGCCAGGGCTGCCTTCCTCCCTACTGTCCACTACCTGAGGTCTATGGCACAGCAGCCACCTGCATTTCATGTTATCTCTTGAGTTTCACAAACTTCTGGTGCAGGTGACATCATTGAAATCCTAGATGTACCTTTTTTTTTTTTTTTTTAATGTGTTGCTGAGGATCGAGTCCAGCAAATCCAGGGCTTCCTGCATGCTAAGCACCCACCCTGCCACTGAGCTATGCCCCTGGCCCCTGGGACCCTCCTGAAAACAAGTGAATGCTGTTAAACTTAGGCCAGGACAACTGTTGAAACAGAGCAGGCAGGAAGCCTAGCCATGTCCCTCAGGGCTGAGCTGGCTGGTGGTGCTGCATGGCCCCATACTTTGCACTGCCCCTTGGTGGGCATCTTGGGGCCTTTGCGTAGACCTAGCCCACAGCTTCCTGGAGTGCACAACCATGATTGCAACAGCTGGTCCAAATAAGTTCTTTTGTCTTTATTTACATTGTAAAAAAAAAAAAGACCCAAACAACAAAGTCACCTCCAAGCACTGATAGCTCACCAGGCACCGTCCTGCTCAACGCCCTCCCCAAGTCCCTCGTGCCTAATCAGCAGCAGGGGGAAGCAACCACATTGATGTCACCTTTTCCCAAAGGGAAAATTACACAGGAGGGCTTGGGGGAAGGAGGGACCTAGAAAGGTTTGTTGTCACGGGGAAGGCATTTAAAATCGGTCTGTGTTAAGTAGCGGGGATGTCTGCAATCCAACTTTCTTGCTAAAAATGTCTCCCTATAGCTGACGTGTGTGGGAGGGGATGGATAGGGAAGGTGAGAATTGGAATTTAAGGAATCAGAATGGCCTGTGAGCTCACTCAGCTCTCCTGGAACGAAGACTAAGATCAATATGTGTTGCTTGTTAGGCTTATGCTGTGGCAGGTCGGGCTGCAGGTCTGGAGTCCTTGTTAGTCCATTTAGTGCTGGTGAGAGGGGGGCCCCGGCCTTGGACCCTGAAGTCCTCGGACGACAAGGCGGAGATAGCAAGAGCCCCACATCCCCCGTCACCTTCTGCTGAATAAGGGGGATGGGAGGAAGTCCGGTCTCTGGCTCCTGCCAGCCATGCCAGGGAGCTCGTGGTCCGCAAGCAGGGAGAGCAGGTGCGGCCATGCCGGGCTGGCCCCTCGGGGCTCCGGCGGCAGGTTTGGGGGGGACCCTGCACTGTGACCCAGTAGTAGCTTCAGCCCTGGGGTAGGTCACAGCACTGGTGGCTTAGGCATAGCCACCAGCCATCTGACTGGTGGCGGCGTTGCTGCCCACTCCGCGCCAGGCCCGGAAGCTGAAGAAGGCACTCACTCCATAGGCGATCATCACCAGGCAGGCGAAGAACTGGGGGAACAGGGGGCCAAGTGGTGAGTCTCAGCCACAGCAGGCAGTGGCAAGGGTCCAAGTGGGTATCCTCAGGTGGGCCCCGCATAATCCCTGGAGCCCCAGCCCCTTGGCTAATCAGAACAACTTCCTGTGGTCCCACCCCTCACCCTAAGCCACACTTTCGGGACATTGTTTGCTGCAGGCTGAGGCCGGAACCCACCACGCAGGCCAGGCATGGCAGGCTGCATGAGGGGCAGCCAGGACACCTCACCAGCATGGAGGGACAGGCATGACCGTGCAGTGGCAGCTACTTCACACACCCGGCAGGGACTTCATTTTAAAAAGTGGTATTCAGGGATGGGGGTGCCAAGCATGCATGAGGCCCTGGTTCCACTGCCAGCACCACAGATAGAAAAAAATAATGCCCCCCACATGTGGCTACCCCAGGAATCTTCTGGAACTGGTTTATACCTCTGCATTTGCAGCCCCATGTCTCGTCCTCGTGAGCGAGTTCACTGATTTCAAAACCTCTCTCACCAGAGGCGGGAGGCAACCCAAGGGCTGCTCTGTGCCGGACACGACTTCACCTCTCTGAACCAAAGTCTCCTTGTCTATAAAGAGGGACCGCTAGGCCCTTCCTCTCCCTCACTAGGTTGAGGTCTGCAGGGCCTTAGGGATGGAGTGTGATGGGTAGAGGTGACTGCAGTTACTTGATGGGCCCTGTGACAGGGGCCTGAGTTTGGGGTTCATGGAGAGAATGCAAATCCCCACAAAGAGTTTTGCATGTGTACTTGTCAAAGGGAGTGGGTCCACAGTCATTCAGACTGTCCAAGGGGACACATGACCCACAGTCCACATGGGACAGCTGACTCAGCAGAGCTCCACAGCTAACGCAAAACTTCCCTTGGCCAGCGCACCCCTTTCCCCAGCATGGGGTTCCTCCAGGTCAGACTGTTCACTAAGGAAGACTCACCTAGGCCTGGCTCCCCGCTGACACCTGCAGAGCTCAGGTGGTAACTACTCAGGGGGCGGCCAGTGCCTGGCCTCAGACCCAGCAGCCTTTGAGTCCAGAGGCAGAGACCTGGGCTTGGCCCTGTGCCCCTGTAACTACAGACATCCCCGGGGATATACTCACAGAGGCAGCTGGGATATACTCACAGAGGCAGCTGCTCGCTGGTTATACACCCGGGAGCCCCTCAGGGACGTCAGATCAACTACCGAAGAGCAGGTGAGGAAGGCGGTGATGTAGAGAACAGTGGCAGTGACATTAAAGATCATTAACTGGCAGGGGCGGAGAAAAGGCATTAAGACTCCTCTGTGCAGGGAGGATAAACACCCCAGAGGCTGAGTGGGACAGGATGGGAAGACCTGAGGCGGATGGGCAGACCCTCTCCCCAGGCAGCAGGCGGACCCACAACTGTCTCTGACTGTCCCAGCTAAAGAAATACAGGCCTCTCCTCCATGTGGGGCCCACGCACTGCCCCAGCCACTGCCTAACCCTGGGGCTGGCCCTAGGCTTCAGGCCTTATATCCCTCTCTGCCTCCACTGGGAGCAATCTATGGTTCCTTTTTGGCCACAAGGTCAAGGACCCAAATGCCAGGGTCAAGACCTCAGAGGACCCAGACACTCCTGGCAGGCTAGCCAGACTAGCAGGATGGGCCCCCAGCTGGCAGCCGGGCCCCAGTTCCACATGGGAACCCCTAGCCCCTGAGCCAGTTAAGTGTTCACACTGGTACCCCTCAGCCATTTGGTTTGTACTGTAGACATTTTTTTCTTAATTACCAGCATTTAAAAAATTAGATTTCATATGAAACTTGAAATTATTATATAAAATTTTCATATTAAAATTTTTCAGAAAGCTGGACGCCCTGGCACACACCTGTAAGTCCAGCTACTCAGGAGGCTAAGGCAGAAGGATTGCAAGCTCGAGGCCAGAGGCAGCCTGGGCAACATAGACCTCGTCTCAAAAAACAAAAAATGGACTGAGGGGGCAGCTCAGTGGTGGAGCACTTGCCTAGCATGTGCAAGGCCCTGCATTCAGCCTCCAGCACCAGAAAAAAAAACAAACAAAAACATTCATTATGAGAAGATTTGGCTCCAAGGGCCCCACATCACCAAAGGCCACAGCTGGAGCTGAGTAGAGTCAGCTCCTCCTGGCCAGATGCATGTGGGGCTTTCCAGAATCCTCCTGACCCACTTAGCTCACCTGTGCCCTGTAGAGATCGGTAGCCCCCACCTCAGAGAATCCAAGCGGGCAATGCCCACCCAGCTGTCCCTGGATGCAGTTGGACCCTCCCTCCGCCTTCTGCTAAGGTCCAGGGCACTGAATTAGTGCCGCCATCAGGGCCTGCAGAAAGCAGCCTCCTTCCAGGACAGCTGTCCCGGGAGCCAAGACTCAGAAGTCTCCAGTTTGGCAGGATTCTTAGAGGTTCCAGGACCCGGGGCAAGGTTGCCACTGCCTCTCCCCCCACCCCACAGTGGTGCCCCCAAATCCAGCAGCCACTGCACACCCTGCCTGGCTCCTGCCAGAGATGTCAAGATCTAACAAACCCATTCTGTCTCGAGGATGACTCACGTTTCCTCGCCTTAAAAAGTCTTTGAATTGCAAACAATGCTGCCTAGTCCCAGCCTGGCTTGTCTTCCAGCCATGTGCCTTTCTGCTCACTGAAAGGCCCAGACCCCAGCTGCAGGGCTTTTCCGGGTTAGAAAAAACCCCAACAGCTTTCTGTATCTGCCTGGGGCACTCGTGTCCGGAGGAGGCTGACCCAGGGCAGCCGTGGGACACCCGTCCTTCCCCGGGTTGTAGAAGCCCCCCACTCCCAGAGGCTGCGGGTGTAATGCTAGGTCCCAGCCTGGACCATGCCTGACTGCTGGCCCTGGCCTCAACCACAGGGGGGCCCAGCCTGGGCCTGACAAACTCAGACAACCCAGCCTCCAACTCTGACCATCCTCGAAGAGGAACCATACTTTCAAGATTCCAGATGGCCTCCTGTGACTCCACCCAACAGCCCTTCACATGGCCTTCCTTCCCACAGAAAGTCAAGCGCGGCTCACAGAGAACCAGAGATCGGAACGATCAATGCTCTGTGGGCCAGCTATGACCTCAGCCAACCCACTCCCACCACCACTTCTCATTTAGGGACTGTCACGGCCACCAGGGACCCCTGCCCAGACTCACCACCAATGGCCAGGGCACCATGTGCAGCTTCAGGTGCAGCTGAAACAGGTACAGGATGAAGAAGACGATTGTCACCAGCCAGAGGAAGACAGCAACGAACATGACCCAGCCGTAGGCAGGGTACAGATGGTACCTGGTGTCGGCAATCAGGGCCCACACCAGCAGCCCCAGCACCTGCAGGGTGACACAAGGCCAGAGTCTGCCAAAGCCCCACCCCACCCCGAGGGGCGACCTTCAGACAGGCCCAACATGGCTCCTGCTACCTCCGTGCTGGGACCCTTGCTGGGCGCCTCTTACTCCTCTCCAGTCCCGCTGTGCCGTGTGACATGGGCTGGCTCCTAGCGGAGATGATATGCCCTGTAATTCTGGTTCCAGAACCACCTTCTATGTGCACCCAGCCCCCAGGCACCCACCACCCAGGGCTGTTGGTAAGAGTGTTTCTTCCCCAGACCGGGAGCTCCCAGAGGGCAGGACCATGGCCACCTCAGAGCTGCGTCCCAACACCCAGAACAGGGTCCAGGCCCTGCTGGGGGCACAGAAAGAAACTTTGGGAAGGAAGATCGAGTCATCAGCGCATCCCTGAGAGATGGCCAGTCCCTGGGCCCCAGGGGTAGGAAAAGAATGGCCTGTGTGTCTTCCTCCCAGCTGGGCCCAGTGGAGACTGTCACCAGGGCTGAAAGACCTTCCTCCAATGCCCCTCCAAGCCCTCTCCAGTGCCAACGCCTGTCTCCTAATTGCCCCTGTCTGATACCATCCCATCGTACAGGGCAACCTGTCCACCGTGGAGTTCTGAGAAAGCTCCTTTGCTGATGGGAACACACAGGAGGCCATCCTCCCCTGGACAGTCCCATCCGCCCAAGGGTGAGGCCACAGGCAGTCAGGACACTGAGAAGGATCTTGGGAGCGAGACCCACTTCCAGCTGCCCTGGCTGCTCGAACTGGGTGATGGGGTGCGGGGAGCTCGACACCCCACAGCTGAGAGAGGCGCTAGCCAGAGGGACCGAGACCCAGAGCTGGGACCCTGCCAGGCACCCCGACCCCAACCACCTGCCAAGGAGCAGAAGGGAGATTTCAGCACGAATCCTCCACACACACGGGGTGAAGACAGGCGCAGCCTGGAGCCCAGCAGGCGATAACCTTCCTCTCTCCTCTGCCTCCTGGATCCCCTGGAGCGGTGGGGCCCCTGGGGTGTGTGGCGGATGGAACCCGGACTTGGGAGTCAAAGACTGGGCTTCAAATGCCTGCCTGCTGTGCGGCACAGGGCCAGCACCTTCCCCTCACTGGGGGAGGCCTGCCAGCCCACGAGACCTCGAGATTTCCATTTGCTCCATCTGTCACCAGTGTCCCACACTGACACACAACACAGACGTGTCTTGGAACGCATCATCTCACTGCCCTGCACAGGGTAATAAGTACACAGGTGGCGCCGTGAGAACTGCCCCTGGCCCCGCCGTCCCCACACCCTAGGAAGGGGCCTGTAGGAGGCCCGGGGCCAGGGCCCTTCTCTCCCCCTGCTGTCCTGTGTGGGTGACCCCCGGGATCCCTCACCACACACAGCCCCCTGCCATCTGTGCCCCCCTGGGCCCACTCTACAGCAAGGAAGGAGAGACAGAGCAGCAGAGCCTCCTGGCCTCAGGTCCCATGCTGGGGTGGGGGGCAGAGCTCTTCTTAGTGAGCCCCCCAGGCAGAGTGTCTCCGAGCAGGCCCCACACATGCCTTTACTGCCCGCCCCAGGTAATCCTGCCAGAGACAGACACCAGGTAGGCCACAACCCCCCCGAGCAGAGGGAGGTCCCCACTCTCTGAAGAACAAATCAATATTCTTGGAGCAGCACTTCCAGCACCTCTCCAGGTGAAAACCAGGCCTCCCAGGACAAACAGGTGTGGGGGCCGCCTGTAATCCCAGCCCTCGGGGCTAAGGCAGGAGGATCAGGAGTTCTAGGCCTGCCTGAGTTACAAAGTGAGCTCCAGGCCAGCTGGGCTACACAGCGAGGGCACGGGGAGCGACTCCTGCTGAGCAGGCAGGGCTTCTGTCTGGAGTTACGAAAAAGTTCCACAAGTGATTAAAATGACAGCTGCACAACGCTGTGACTATACTAATGCCACTGGCCATTCACTTTAAATGCATGAATATGATACGTAAATTATATCTCATGAAAGCTATTTAAAAAACAAAACAAAGGCCAGTGCAGTGGAGCAGGCCTGTAATCCCAGTGGCTTGGGAGGCAGAGGCAGGAGGATCACAAGTTTGAGACCAAAGGCAGTCTGCATAACTTAGGGAGACCCTGTCTCAAAAAGTAAAAAAATGGGCTGGGGGTGCAGCTCAACGGTCCAGCACTTGCAGAGCATGCAAGCACGAGGCCCTGGGTTCAACCCCCAGTACTGCAAAAAAAAAAAAAAAAAAAAAAAGTCAACAAAAAAATTAAAGCAGGTTCCCACAGGAACCCCTGCCTCTGTGTTGCCCAGTTCCAACAGAAAGGAAGTTAGAAAATCAAGAAAAGCCCCAGCCACATCCATCAACCAATTCGGTGCTGTTACTCACAGGCTTTATCACAAGAGCTACCTAATGCCAGGCACAGGGAGGGGCCTCCCTGCCCTGCCCTACGTCGCTGGCTCCCCCAGAACTTTCCCGCAAGTCTGGGCCTTTTGGTGTCTCCAGTTTCCAAACAGAAGCTCAGAAGGAGACTGTGGTCACCGTGGGCAAAAGGCAGGGCGGGACTGAAGCCAGATCTGTCCTTCCCCTGAAGCCGGGAGCCTGCCAGTGAGAGTGATGCATGGTGAGGGCCCCTCTGGGGCTCCAGGGGCAGGGCCTCTGGTTTGCTGATCAGCAAATGTAGCCTGCAGAGATGAAGCCTCAGATAAGCAGTGGGAAGTTCTGCTCTGCCTGGCAGTGCCGCCTGGCTTGGAGCCCAAGGAGCCGCCTTGGTTTCTGCCCTGAACGACAAAGGTCAGTTACTCCATTGGAACCAGGCAGACTGGTTTCTCTCCGTCCCTTGGGATGACCTGCTCAAGCTGCAGCCCTCATGTTCGCTGCCTGCTTCACTGGCCTGGGTGGCCCTGCCAGGGAGCTGAGGCCTAGACCACAGGTTTTTTTTTGTGGTTTTTTTTTTTTTTGGCGGTACTAGGGGTTGAACCCAGGGCCTCGAGCTTGCATGCTTTGCAAGTGCTACACCACTGAGCTGCACGCCCAGCCTTTTTTTTTTTTTTTTTTTTTACTTTTTTGAGATAGGGTCTTGCGAAGTTACACAGACTACCTCTGATCTCAACCTTGCAATCCTTCTGCCTCCACCTCCCCAGCTGCTGGGATTACAGGTATGCACCACCGCACCCAGCGAGACCTCATTTCTAAAAGCTGAAGGACCCTGGAGCCCCTCCCAGCCAGGACCCACAGAGCCGCTTTCTGCTGTGGGCCCCACTCTAGCTGGAACTAGGGGTCAGAGGACTTATCCTACCATGGGGTTTATCCTAGCATTCAGAGGCAGGAGAGCGGCGGAAGGTAGTATGGAGGCATAGGGGAGGCAAAAGACTCTGGCTTGGCCACCCATCCCCCAGGCCTTGCCCAGGCCCCTGTGTCCAGAGCGCTGCCGGCCCAGCAGAAAGCGTCTCTGAAGGTCCGTCCACGCAGACTGCGTGCACTGAGCACCTACAGCTGCGTGGCTCCCCTGCTTCCCCTGTGCTCCCACCCCAGGGAGGCCGAGCCAGTAGAACCTCCAAGCAATTACAGTGTGTGGAGCTCATGGGGCCAAACAATCCAGGGGCAAAGAAGGGTCAAGGAGGGGCATCAAGGTCACTGATGCAATTTAAGATAAAAAGGGCCAAGAGGGAGCTCACTGGCAAAGTGATAGATGTGGGAGGGGCTGGAGGGAGCCATGAAGGACTCTGGGGAAGGGCAGAACTCTTGACCTCTGGGCCCTGTGTGGGTCGCCTCTGCCTCTGTGTCCACCCACCCCTGGAGTTTCTCCGTGGGTGTCTACATTCGCATCTGCATGTCACCACACCCCCACACCTCCTCTCCCTCCTTCCAAACTCTCCAAGGCCCCTTCAATGGCTCCCCAGGCACATACTGCAGATAAACAGAGAACTGTCTGGAACTCTCAGAGGTACAGGGCTTCATTTTCTTGAAAGCATTAAGATTTCGGATTAGGAGCATTTTCTTTAAATAAGAACTGTAAGAGGCCAGGTGCGGTGGGACATGCCTGTAATTCCAGCAACTTGGGAGGCTGAGGCAGGAGGATGGCAAGCTCGAGGCCAGAGGCAGCCTGTGTAACTTAGCAAGACCCTCTCTCCAAATTAAAAAGGGTTGGGGATGCAGCACCGTGGTAAAGTACTTACAAAGTATGTGTGAGGCCCTGGCTTCAACCCCCAAGTACCGCTAAAATAAACAAATAAAACTGCAATGTCCGAAAGGACACATTCAGAGGACCTTCGCACCACCAAAGAATTTTTCAACAACTGTTTAACAGAGAAGTGCTTTTGTTAAAATCACCTGCACGACCAGAGTGGAGCAACTGGTCACAACTGCCTGACCAAGAGACATTCTTCACTGCAGCACAGACCCAGTACTCTCTCTAGAAACAGCTCACGGTGACAGCTAGCACCTCACAGGGCACAAGCTGGGACAGCTTTTCCTTGTTACCTTTTGTGGCAAATGGAATAGCGGTCTCCTAGCTATGGCTGATAGCCTGCAGCCCAACCACTGTGGCATCTGATCCCATCAGATCTCGGAAGCTAAGCAGGGTCGGGCCTGGTTAGTACTTGGATAGGAGACCACCTAGGAACACCAGGTGCTGCAGGCTTGGGAGAAGGACCCCGTAACCCACTCCCAAAACACAATTAGCTATTGAAAACCCTATGAATAGCAGAGAAGCATGACAATGAGTCGGACACGGACTTGATGGCACCTAACAACAACAGCCATGCTGAGACCTGGCCCATCTCTGTAAATGTGACCTCATTTGGAGACAGGTTCCTTGCAGATGTGCTCAAGTTAAAGTGAGGTCACATGACATCAAGATGAGTTCTAAGTCAATGACTGGTGCTCTTGTAAGAACAGGGAAGTACAAGCTGGATGCCATGGCGGATGCCTGTAACCCAGCAACTCAGGAGGCTGAGGCAGGAGGATCGTGAGTTTGAGGCCAGAGGCAGCTTGCATAATTTAGCCAGCTCCTGTCTCGAAATAATTTTTTTTTTTTTTTGGTACTTGGGGTTGAACCCAAGGCCTCACACATACTTTGCAAGTGCTCTACCACCAGGCTGCACCCTCAGACCATTTTTAAATTTTTTATCTTGAGACAGGGTCTTGCTAAATTGCACAGGCTGCCTCTGGCCTCGAACCTGTGATCCTCCTGCCTCTGTCTTCTGAGTGGCTGGGATTATAGGCATGAGCCACTGTGCCCAGCTCAAAATAAAAATTTTTAAAGGGGCTGAGGATGTAGTTCAGTTATAGAGTTTGCCTAGCTCAAGACTCTGAGATCAATTTTCCATACCACAAAAGAAGAAGGAGAAGGACAAGAAAAGAAGAGGTGGAGGAGGAGGACAAGGGGGAAAGTTCAGACACAGGTCTACCCAGGGAGAAGACTAGGTAAAAATGGAGGCAGAGGCTGGAGTGATATGTCCACAAGCCAAGGGATAGACGCTAAAGATAGCCAGTCACTACCAGAAGCAAGGAGGGAGAGAGATTCCTCCTTAGAGCCTGCAAAGGAACCAACCCTGCCAACGCCTAGCTATCAGACTGCTCACCTGCAGAGCCATGACACAGTACATTTGGTTTGCTTTCGGCCATCAGCGGCAATATTTTGTCAGGGCAGCACTGCGACATGAATGTATTTTTCTGAGCTACTCATTGGATCTGTGGGTGGGTGCCAGGCTGATTTAAGTGTGTGCTCTTGGAATAAATGATGATGGAAGGTGGGCTTATCAACTTCTTGGGTTCAAACTCTAGACCTACCAACTCACTAGCTGTGTGACTTCAGGCAAGTTCTGTAACCTCTCTGTGCTGCACATCTTGTCTACCTCTTAGAGTAGCTTAGAAATGTAAAAGAATATGGACAAGGCCATTAGACCACACCCAATGTAGGCAGGACGCGCCACAGTCTAGTGCTCCCATCACACTGAGTGGGAAGAGCCAGGTTCCAGTCACGCCTCTGCACCTGGTCTTCTGAGGTGGTAAGATAATGGCTATATCTAGACACACACACCAGGTGTGGGGCCCGCAGATAAGGGTCCTGCCAGTGCCAGCCCCGCCCATCTTATGGATGACGCACCAGGGGAGGGGCAGAAGTGTCGTCCAGCACTAGGGTCCTCCAGGCTGAGGGTCCTTGGGCAGACCCTTCACCCCTTTAGACCTCAGTCTTCCCTCTGCACAATGGCAATGGGAGGAGGCCTCCCCAGAGTGAGGTCCTGTTCTTGTCCATGCTGGCCTCATCCAGGGACCCAAAACCCTCTCCCTGGTATTGGGGAGGGATCCTACCAGCTCCCCCAGGGCCAAGCAAGCTCCCCTCCTGCCCAAGGACATCACCCCAAATCTCCTTCTGTCCCCCTACTTCCTGGGCAGGTCAGACTCTGGAGACTTGCTGTGTGGCCCAGGGATAGTCACCTAAACTTTCTTGTCTGTTTCCTCGTCTGGCACGTGAGGGTGCCGCAAGCCTATCCCGGTCACCTTGCAGGTGTGTCGGGCAGGTGGACTGTGAGAAAAAAGGTTAAAATTGCCAGCAAGGTGTGAGTGCTGATGCCGGCCCAGAGATAATGCAGGGGCCTGCAGTAGACACTTGGGTCTTAAACTCAGAGGCCACCAGGGCAAGTTGCAGGTCACAGAAATGACCAAGAGGCCTCCGGAGGAGAGCCACATGCTGGTGTCTGATGGGGAGACACAGGCCTGCAGTGGCCAGAGCTATTGGGTCTTAAGGACACAGTGGAAACCTGAATTTGTACAAGACATCTTCAGTTTCCAATCGTTGGCAACTAAGCCAAAAGCTGGGGCTGGAACCCAGGGCTTCAGTGTGTGCCCAGCAAGCGCTCTACCAATGGAGCTAAACGCCCAGCCTGAAGCCAAATGTTCTAGAAATAATGTGAGCGGCCAGGCAAGGTGGTGCACACCTCTAATTCCAGTGACTGAGAGATGAAGGCAGGAGGATCCCAAGCCTGAGGCCAGAGGCAGCCTGTGTAACTTAGTGAGACCTCATCTCAAAATACAGAGTAAAAAATGGGCTGAGGCTGCAGCTCAGTGGTAAGGCACTTGCAAAGAATGTATGAGGTCCTGGGTGTTGATACTGCAAAAAAAGGGAAAAAGAAAAGAGAATAGAAGAGAAAAGAAAAGAAAAAAAGAAAAAGAAAAGAAAGAAAAGAAAAGGAAAGAAAGACAAGAAAAAAAGGAGAAAAGAAAAGCAGCAACATAGGGCAAAAGCTACTGACTGCCGGGGCAAGGCAAGGCGTGCTTAGCTATCTGCAGGTCCCACGTCTTGGAAGGGAGGCTTCAGGCAGAGGGGTTCCTGTACCCGCAATGGCTGAGCTCTGCACACCGTCCCCTCCACAGGCCCTGGCTCCTTTTCCCCCCAGCACCACTAGGAAACCAAGGCCCAGGCAGCCAAGTGACCTTTCCTGGGGTTCCCCTCACTGGGGACACATCTGGGCGCCTGAGGACACTCAGAACTTGGCCTAGTCGGGCCCAGCCTCCACCCCCGCCCTGGCCCTTCTCCCTACACTGAAAGGGACTTTATGGGGACAAAAAGATGCCCATTGTGTCATGCGAGACAAAGGGGCAGGGGACAGAGGCTCCAGGCGCCTGGGTTGTCCACACCCCCACCCCACCCCCGCCCCGTGCCAGGGGAGGGGAGGGAGGCACCTCGGAATTCCCGCGCTGGACCCTTGAGCCCTGAGAACCCTGGAGTCTCAGCGATCGCTGCGCACATCCCAGTGGCTGAGCTCTGCGCACCATTCATGGTTCCTAAAAGTCTTCCCTGCCTATGGCCATAGCCCTGTGGCATCCGATCCCCTCAGATCTCGGAAGCTAAGCAGGGTCGGGCCGGGTTAGTACTTGGATGGGAGACCACCTGGGAACACCAGGTGCTGTAGGCTTGGGAGAAGGACCCGGCAACCCACTCCCAAAAATCAGTCTGCCATTGAAAACCCTATGAACAGCAGAGAAGCACTGACAATAGTGTTTCACCTACTGTATGTGGGGTCCCTATGAGTCGGATACCAACTCCAGGGCACCT
Source organism: Pedetes capensis (assembly GCA_007922755.1). Lineage (NCBI taxonomy): Eukaryota > Metazoa > Chordata > Mammalia > Rodentia > Pedetidae > Pedetes > Pedetes capensis. Next base: position 47,174 of record VMDO01004670.1, on the reverse strand, counting down.
AACAAGAACAACAACAAAAGTCTTCCCAGTACAAACAGGAGGCGCCTCCCAGGCTGCCCTCTGGGGCCAGACCAAACCACAGCGTTGCCCCACATGCACCTCCTCCCCAAGGCCTTCCCTGGCTCCCCCTGCAAGTGGAAGGCCCCCTCCTCCTCTTCCCCCAGGGGTGCCCTGGGTCATCCCACAGTGCTTACCTGGGCCTCCCCAGAGCCAAGGCAGCCCCACAGAGCTTTCCCAGGCGGAGCCAAGCATTTGCCCCTCCAGTCCCAGCCCCAGCCCCTGCCTCCCCCTGGGCCCAACTCCTCCCAGGGAGAGCACTGGCATCTTTCACAGACCAGGAAGTGGAGGCCTTTGGAAGAGGCAGACCTGGCCCAACCATATACCGATCAGGCTGGCTGGACACAGCTCTGGGTCCAGACCCGGCTTCCCTGTCACTAACACCTGGGAGGTGGGGACACTCTCTTGGAGGCCCAGAGGACAGCGAGGCCAGAGCCTGCCTCACTCCCTGGCCTTGCTTCTTGGGAGCCGACCCATGGCTCTGGGCGACACTGCTCTAGGTGACTGGAGCAGGCCTCCCACATCCCAACTGGCAGGAGGGCCCGGTGCCCCCACCCAGGAAGGCCAAGGGGCAAGGGCTCAGCTGCCCCCAGTAGAAGCTGGAATGTTCCAGGGCAAGCCCAGGTCTGGGCCCTGGTGACGCCCACGCTGAGTGCTGCCTGCCCTTCAGCCCTCGTCTCCCGGGGACCCTGGGGTGCCACCCTGACTCTCCTCCCTGGGAAAACAGGATGAGCTGCCCCTGCCCACAGCAAAGGCCTGGGCCTGGCTGTCAGTACCAGGGCTGGGTTCGCTGGCTACCTCCCCACCCCCACCCTGACCTAGGTTCCCCAAAGCTGTGAAGACCAGCCTGGGGGAGGGTAGCTCCCAGGCCCCTGGGAGTGGGAACTCTGCCCTGGTCTGCATTGAATTCCAGCCCAGGAGGCCGATGGGATGGTCAGAACCATGGCCACTGCATGGGGACAGCTTTACAGACTCAGTCCCATCTCCTCCTGCTGTGGATGTCCACTTTCATCATCCATGACTAGAAAAATAACTCAGAACACCCAGCCAGGAGCACTGGGCTCAGAGCCACTGCTTGCTGCTGTGTGATCCTGGGAAAAATGCCTTCCCTCTCTGGGCCCCAGAAGTACTCACTCACCTCCCTCAGAGCTTCACCATACCCATAAACTACCTGTACTGTATATTTTTTTCCTGAACATTTTCATTTTCATTTGTTTGGAAAAAATTTAATGTTACTTTGTTGAAATATATACTATATGTTGTTGTTGTTGTTAGGTGCCCTTGAGTTGGTATCAGACTCATAGCGACCCTCATAGGGTTTTCAATGGCTCACTGTTTCGGGATTGCCTTGGGAGTGGATTGCCAGGTCCTTCTCCCAATATACTATATATGACGTAGTAACCAAGGGCGTTGCTATTGTTGTTTTGGTTTTTTGAGGCAGGGCCTCAGTATGTAGCCGAGGATGGCCTTGAACTCATAATCCTCCTGCCTCAACCTCCTGAGTGCAGGGGTGACAGGTGTGCGCCACCACGCCCCGCCCAAGAGCGGCTTCTTTGCTTGCTCGCTGGCTCCCATGCTCCTCCTTCCCCCTTTCTTTTTGGTTCTGGGTAGCTGAACCCAGGGCCTCACATATGCATGCCAAGTACTTGCCCATGAGCTCCATCCCCATTTTTAATTTTTTATCTCACGATTGTTGTTGTTGTTGTTGTTGTTGTTGTTAGGTGCCGTCGAGTCGGTATCTGACTCATAGCAACCCTCTGTACAACAGGGGAAACACTATTGTCAGTGCTTCTCTGCTGTTCATAGGGTTTTCAATGGCAGATTGATTTTTGGGAGGGGTTGCCAGGTCCTTCTCCCAGCCTACAGCTTCTGGTGTTCCCAGGTGGTCTCCCATCCAGGTACTAACCAGGCCTGACCCTGCTTAGCTTCCGAGATCTGACGGGATCGGATGCCACAGGGCTACAGCTGCAGTATCTCAAGATAGGGTCTCCCTAAATTGCTCAGGTTGCCTCTGGCCTCAAATCTGTGATCCTCCTGCCTCCACTTCCCAAGTTGCTGGGATTACAGGCATGCACCAAGGTGCCTGGCTTAAGACTAGCTCTTTATGTGTCTACACACACACACTCTCTCTCTCTTTCTCTCTATTTCAGACAGTATGTCTTTTGCATTTCCGCCATACAAAGGACCACATTCTACACACAGTTCTGCACCTTGCCTTCTCTGCTCACCCACCCAGCATGGACAGAGCCCATCATCACACCTGGAGCTGTTCTCCTGAGTTCTCCGAGGGCAGAAAGATACCTGCTAACTCATTGTTCCATATACCCTTGCACCAGCGCAGCCCAGTTTATTTGAGCTGCCTACAGATGAATCTGTGTGGTTGTTAGGTGCCATGGAACTGGGTCTGACTCATAGCAACCCTCACAGGGTTTTCAATGGCTGATTGTTTCAAGATTGCCTCGGGAGTGGATTGCCAGGTCCTTCTGCTGTCATCACACAGTTAAGCTCATTTTATTTTACTTCATTTTATTTTGGGAGTTTTGATATAGTCTCACTGTGTAGCCCAGGCTGGCCTCGAACTCAGATCCTCCTGCCTCAGCCTCCCAGTGCTGGGATCATAGGCCTGCGCCACCTCCTCCTGCCTCAACCTCCCTAGTGCTAGGATCATAGGCCTACGCTACCATGTTGTTAGGTTCCGTAGAGTTGTGTACAACTCATAGTGACCCTCATAGGGTTTTTAATGGCTGATTGTTTTGGAATTTCTGCAGGAGTGGACTGCCACATCCTTCTCCCATTTTTGCAGTGCTGGGAATCGAACTCAGGATCTCAGAGACTACAGAGCAGCGCTCTACCAACTGAGCTAAATCCCAGCTACTCTGCCTTAAAAGGAAACTTTTAAAGCACTAATAAGTGGGAGACCTGCATTATCTATCATAATAGCAACCATTCATAAAATTAAAGGCAACAAATCTGTAACAACGTCAAACCACTCTCAACAGAGGGAGGGGTGTCTTCCTCAGTCTGAGCCCCCCTGAGAGCAGTGCCCACAGGACTGCAGTTTCAGCTACCTGGGGTCAGAAAGTAGCACCTGGAGAGTTCCAGAAATAAATAATTCATAAGTTTTAAATAACTTTCATTAAAGTTCACTGCTATCATTGTTCTATCCTATTATTAGTTACTGCTGTTCATCTCCTACTAGGTCCAGTTTATAAACAACACTTGACCACTGTTATCCGTGTATAGAGAAAGCAGTAGAGAGTTCTGAACTATCTCAGGCATCCACTGGGGGTCTTAGAAGGCGCCCCTATAGAGAAGAGGGGACTATTGTGTTTTAAAGTGTTGGACAGGTGCTGAAGACCTGCTGAGGCCCACACTGAGGCTGTTTCCTCCACGCGATTAACAGAGACAGTATGACCCCTGCCAGGCTCTGCATGTTGTTAGGTGGCATCCAGTCGGTACCCCACTCATAGTGGCCCTGCGTACAACAGGGGAAACACTACTGTCAGTGTTTCTCTGCTGTTCGTAGGGTTTTTAATGGGGAGATTTTTGGGAGTGGGTTGCTGGGTCCAGTCTCCCAAGCCTACAGCACCTGGTGTTCCCAGGCGGTCTCCCATCCAAGTACTAACCAGGGCCAACCCTGCTTAGCTTCCGAGATCTGAGGGGATCGGATGCCACAGGGCTATGGCTGCAGGCAAGCTCTGCATAGAACTTCCTTATTACCTTGGGATGGGAAAGACCTCACTATGACTCAATTTCCAGAAAGAAAAAGGAAAAACAAAGAAAGGCAAGGCAAGGGAAAGCAGAGAGGGAGACAGGGAGGGGGAGAGAAGAAGGGAAAGGAAGGGAAGAGAAGTCTTAAAATGGCCTATGGCAAACAGGAGGCAGGGAGGAGTCTGCCCTGTCCAAAGGCAGACACGTTTTCCACTGCACTCTTCCACTCTATTTTATTTTCGAACATTATATTACCTATTTAAAAAATTTAGGAGGAGTTTGGTGGTAGAGTGCTGACTTAGCATGTATGACGTCCAGGGTTTGAATGACAAAAAATAAAATTAAAAAATTATGGAAAAAGCCGGGCGCAATGGCACATGCCTGTAATCCCAACGGCTCAGGAGGTGGAGGCAGGAGAATCACAAGTTTGAGACCACAGGCAGTCTGCATAACTTAGTGAGACCCTGTCTAAAAAAAAAAGTTAAAAAATGGGCTGGGGGTGCAGCTCAGTGGTCCAGCATTTGCAAAGCATGCAAGCGCAAGGCCCTGGGTTCAAACTCCAGTACCGCAAAAAAAAAAAAAAAAAGGAAGAAAAGATATAAAATAGCAAAGATACATACAGCAAGATACACACTGATCTAGGACATGGCTGGTGGGGGCACGTATGCGCCACTGGCGGCCTTTGAAAGGGAGGATGGGGCTCCATGTTGAAATGCACACACGCCTCCCATGGTACACATGTAAGGTGGCTGCTGGGGGCGGGGGTAACTAGGAGACCCGTCAGAAAGGAGAAAGACTACATTTTACCCATCACCCCTAGTATCATTGAATGTTTTACTGTACTTACATATAATTTTCTCAGAGAACAAAGTAATTTTTAAAAGCCACAATGGAGCCGGGCGTGGTGGGGCACCCACTGAGAAGGCGGGATCACAAGTTTGAGGCCAGCCTGTGCGACATAATAAGACCCCATCTCAGCAAAACAAAACAAAACACCGTAAGGGGTCCATCAATAGAAAAATGGAAGCCAGGTGTGGTGGCGCACACCTGTAATCCCAGCTGCTTGGGAGGCTGGAGCAAGAGGATTACGAGCTCAAGGCAGGAGGCAGCCTGCACAGTTTAGCAACACCCTGACTCAAAATAAAAAATATAAAAGGGGCTGGATGTGCAGCTCCGTGGTAGAGCGTGTGCCTGGCATGTGTGAGGCCCTGGGTTCAAGCCCTAGTCCTGGAAGAAGAAGGAAAAGGAGAAAGAAAGAAAAAGAACCAAGGCGGGGGGTGCGGCTTGGTGGAACAGCACTTGAGTGGCACGCATGAGGCCCCGGGTCTGATCCCCATCACCGGACACACACACAAGTGTGGGTTTTTATTTGGCTGGCCGTGCGGGTGCACGCCTGTAATCTCAGCTCACAGGAGGCTGGAGCAGGAGGATCAACGCAAGTTCCAGGACAGCCTGGGCTAACCAGCGAGACCCTGTCTCAAAAAAGAAAAAATAAAATAAAAATCTCAAATTGGGAAAGGGCAGAACCTGGATTTGAACCCAAGGCTCTCTGCTTCCAGGCCTGTGCTCCAGCCAGTACTCTTAGTGCCACCCCAGGGATCATTGTGATTGAGAGGATCATCATGACCTGGTGGCAGGTAAAGCCCTGATTGGTTACCTTATCTGCAAATTGGAAACCCTGTGTCAGCCCCCGAGGCCAAGAGGAAGGGCAAGGAGGAAGGATCAGAGGTGCCCAGCACAAATAGTCCTCCTGCCACAGGGCTTTCACGTGGCTTCAGTGCCCCAGGCCTTCCACCTGCTGGGCCTTTGCACCAGTGATGGTCTGTCCTGAGCCTCCTTCTGCCCACCCATCTCCATCTTGCCAGACCCTTCAGAGCTCGCCTCTGCCAGGAAGCCCTCTTAAAAGGACTCTGAAGTCACTCTCCTCCTCCTCCAAAGCACCCTTGTTGTTGTTAGGTGCCTTCAAGTCGCGTCCGACTCAGAGATCCTCATAGGGTTTTCAATGGCTAATTGTTTCGGGATTGCCTTGGGAGTGGATTGCCACATCCTTCTGCTACCAAAGCACCCTAGGGACCCCAAACCCCCAAATAAAATGAACAGAGCCAGGCTTTGGATTGCCAGTTGTTAGGTGCCGTGGAGTCAGGTCCGACTCATAGCAACCCTATGTACAACAGAACGAAACACTCCCCAATGCTATGTCACACCTGGCACTATGTCAGCACTTCTCTGCTATTCATAGGGTTTTCCATGGCTGATTGTTTCCTTATTGTTTTGGGAGTGGGACACCGGGTCCTTCTCCAGTTTTTTGCAGTGCTGAGGATCAAACCCAGGGCCTCAGAGAGCGTACAGCAAGCATTCTACCAACTGAGCTAAACCCCAGCCCTTGGATTGACAGATCTGAGTACAAATTCTGAGATCCGAGTGATAAGCTTTGCACTCTACCCTGTGTGACCTTGGACAAGTTCCTCACTCTTCCTGGACCTGTTTCCTTCTCCCCAGAGCTCAGGAAGGATTTCAAAAATAAGAAAGACTCAGGCGTTTCACCCACACCTACTGTACACTTAGCCTAAAAGGGCTTAGGATCGGCTATATACACAGGTTAAGCAAACCTTCCACAAGACTCTTCCACTCTCTAGCCACACAAAGAACTGCAGCATGAAGGACTCCAGGTTTTTATGACTAGAAGAGTCTCTAGTCTCCTTGCTTAGAAGCTAGCTGGAAAATAATAATAATAATAATAATTTTCTCAGAGAGCAAAATAATTTTTAAAAACCACAATGGAGCTGGGTGTGGTAGGGCACCCACATGGTGGCACACACTGAGAAGGCAGGATCACAAGTTCAAGGCCAGCCCACGTGACATAGTGAGACCCTGTCTCAGCAAAACAAAACACCATAATGGGTCCATCAATAGAAAAACTGAAGCCAGGTGTGGTGGTGCACACCTGTAATGCCAGCTGTTTCCCTTTTTGTTTAAGCTACTAGGAAGCTCAGCAATGAGTCAACAGCCTTAAACTTGCTAGATTCCTGGCACAGCAATCTCTTTTTACTCATCTTTAAAGTCAATTCCTCCTTGCAAAGCATCAACTTTTAGAAACATATTATGTTAACTCTTCTGTCTCACGTGGTTTTAATTACCACCTGATGTTCTTCCTGAAACTAGATGGATGGGTTAATAAAACAGTGACCTTCACCAGACATCTGTGCCCTACAGAGGGTGGTTCTGGACACTTGATAGACAATATCCTTGAGGAGAAGGGGGTATCCTATGCACCTACCCTTCCTCCCACCACCCCAGAAACCCTTCACCAAATCCTAAGAACACAGAGGGGCGTAGGGTCAATGAGCCTTCATTGACCTTCATGCAGCCTTCCCAGACCAGGGCCTCCACCACTCCCTCCAAAGTGCCACAACCCCTGCCTTGCAGGAGCAGAACCCAGTGTTATAGTTAAAGAGCACGAGCCAGAAAAGTCGGAAAAATCGTGCTTGTGGAGGAGGGCAGTGAGACCTTGGGCAAAGAGCTCCCCCTGTGCCTCGGTTTCCTCACCTGTTAAGTGGGGGGACATAATAGAACACAAGCATTTGGCAAAGGGCCTGGAGCCTAGTATGCGCAGCCTGGTGGGAACTATGCCAGCTTCCCAGCAGCTGGCAGGGCCTCGTGGACTCCTATCTCAGACCCAGGGGGACCCAACGCTGCCACAGCAACAGTTCTGGAAGCAGCTTCTCCAACAGGCAGACTGGTGAGGCCTCAGAGGCGCAGGTCTTCAGACTCTGCTCGGGACCAAAGCCCCGGGAATGTGGGGTCAGAGGATGCCACACCCTCACACCCAATCCTGGAGTCTGGACAGCCAGGCTGCAGGTGCCACACGATTCCAACTCTGCCCTGCGGTCCACCTAGACCTCAGTGTCTGCATCTGTGAGGGAACCTGGGTGCTCAGGGCTGCTGCCGAGCCTGTGAGGACCCCCAAACCTGGAACGTGAGCCTCCAGAGGAGCTCCTAAGGTCCCCAAACCACAGTAGGTCCTACTCCTTCCAGTTCCTTTATCCTCCTCATTGTAGTTCAAATGCAAAACGCTCCTGTCCTGTCCGCCAAGGGCCAACTCCACATGTCTGCCAAGAACTAACCCCACATGGCCACCCAGTCATCATTGCTGCTCCCAGTCCATGAAAGACTGCCCCCACACCCAAATGTACCAGACCCAGGGCTCCTGGCCACACTGGAAATGAGCCTCCAGTTCCAACTTCCCCCACCGCGGCTGCTCCCCAACTCTCCCATCTCCAGACTTGGCTCATAGGGCTCCGCCCTCCCTCTGCCTCTGATTTTAGTGAAGTCCAGCTCAAAAGCCACCTCCTCCACGAAGCCCTCCCCGACGCAAACAGCGCCTCCTCCCCTCTGCGCCAGTACACCCTTTCACTAGCCACCCAGCTCCTCCTCGACCCGTCCAGAGCTGTGTATCACACACGTCTGACCAAGAGTCCAGCACGGGAGCCGATGGAGGACCCATGGCTCTCCTGGTCTGCAGATTTCAATTAGTCCCGGAAGAAGACGTCACCCACTCCCTGTCCCCCCAGGACAAAGAATTTTACCAAAAACAAAAAAACAAAAACCACCCCGAGAGGAGAGTTTAAAATATAGATTTCTGGTGCACTTCCTGAGATTCAAATAACAGGTCCACATTTTTTCCGGGGGTGGGGTCCAAGAGTCCGCTTTTTAAACAAACCTCGGCCGGAGAGTGGGGGCTGGGCGGGGGAGGAGCCCCAGCAAGGGAGATCTAAGGAATCCTGAACTAGAAGAAGCAGGTCCTGGGTACATGGTACAGTGGGGTGCTGGGCCGAGGGCTGAGGGGAGGGAGGCGGGATCTCCGCCAGCGTCTGGCGCCAGGGTAAACCACCACCCCGGCTCTCTAGGCTGAGCCTGGCACCCTGGCTAGCACCCAGCAAGTGGGGACGGCAGGAAATGCCCACTCGTTAGGTGGGAAAGAAAAAGGGGATCCAAGCCCACCTCCAGCTCCACCCTAGACCTCCGAGAATGGAGCAGCCCTCAGGTGGTGGGGACCAGTTCCAGCGGGGCAGCCACCTGGCCTCCAGAGCCCGAGGCGGGCAGCCGACACCTGCCGCCTGTAACCGGCCGCGTGGGCGGTTCGCCTCCAGTGCTCCACGGGGCTGGGGTCTGCACTGAGGTCCGCGAGCGCTCGGAGCCTGGTCTCTGGCTTCGCGTCCCAGGGCCAGGCGTGGTATCTCGGCCCGCGGAGCCGGCCAAACCGGCTGGCACCCGGCAGGTCACCCGGAGAAGCCACCAGGGCCTGGCCGCTGGCGGGAGCGCACGGGGCGGTGTGGGAGCCTCACGTGTCCGGGGCCGGACGCGCTCCCTCCCCGGCCGAGGAGGGCTGGAGCGCGGCCACGCGGAACCGGCGCTGGGCAGAGGGTGGCCGGCTATGGACTTTGCCTGGTCCCTGGAGGGCTGGGGGCGTCGTCCTTGCGGGGAAGGGACAGGGAAGGAGAAGCGGACGTGGAGAGTGGCGCGCACCGTGGGGACCACCCGGGGCGCGGGCGGCCGGCTTCGGAGCGTGGGCCCCCTGCAAGCGGGAGCGAGCGTCGTGCCTGTGCTCGCGGGGACGGCCACGGGGGCGTCCGGGGTGGGAAGGCTCCGGGGCGATCTTGGGGGCGTCCGTCCCGGGGTGCCCTGGGCGCGCAGCGCCCTTAGGGCCGGGACCCCCGCGCTCACCAGCTCCAGCAACATAAGCACCCCGATGGCGGAGCGCACGAAGCCCAGGTCCACGCGCAGCGCCGAGGCCGAGGCGCCCGCGCCCTGCGCCGGGCTGCTGGTCCGCGTGCTCACTTTCGACGGGAACTCAGCCATGGCGGTGGCGGTGGCGGTGGCTCCGGCCGCGTCGCCGCCCTCGAGCCGTGCGCCGGCTCCCGAGCCGCTGCTCCGCCGCGGCTGGCGCTCGGGATACCGCGGAGCCTGTGGTCGCTAGGGAGGCGGCGGCGACCAGGCGCCAGCTGCCAGGTGCGGCGGCCGGGGCCCCGCTCCGCCCTGGCTCCGCCCCCTTAACCCTCGGCTCACCGGGCGGGAAACTGAGGTCCGGGTCGGCCTGGGGCCCCGCCAGCCGCAGCCTAGACAGCCCCGTGCCCCCAGCCGCTGTGGTCCTCCGCGCGCTCACGGCCAGCACTTTGGGCGCCGAGGGGACCGCAGTTCCCCGACGCTTCTAAGGCGCTGGACACGGCCCCCTGCGCCGCTCGGAGGGAAAGCCGATCTCCACGGCTCAAGCCCGGGGAACCGGGCTGGGTAAAGCGCAGACGGGCAGGAGAAGGGCACGCGCCTCCTGTGACCGCGGGTGCGATTTTCCCTTCCGAGCGTGGAGAGGTTTAAACGTGTATAGAGGGCGACCCGGGGTCAGTGTCCTTGCCCGCCGTACAGAGGTGTCCAGGGCCCTCACCTCGCTGACCTGTCGTGGGGAAAAAAGGAACCATCGCGCGGAAAGCTCCTGGCGCGCTGGAAGGAGATGCAGCTGTCAAGGTTTCATTGCTCCTTGCGCACCCTAAAACTCATGCACCTGCATGCGCACACCTCTGCTCCCAGAAGTTTGCACACATGCTCTTGTTAGGTGCTGTCCAGTAGGGTCCGACTCTTAACGACCCTATGGACAGCAAACGAAACACTCACTACCCGACACTATGCCATGCCCGGCACTATGTCAGGGTTTCTCTGCTATTCATAGGGTTTTCGATGGTTGGTTGTTGTTTCGGGAGTGGGTTACTGGGTCCTTCTCCCAAACCTACAGCGCTGGTGTTCCCAGGCGGTCTCCCATCCAAGGACTAAACAAGCCCAACCCTGCTTGGCTTCTGAGATTAGGCGGGGTCTGTAGCAGGGGTGATAGGGCTGCAGACCTGTCTGCACAGGTAGGTCATGTGTTTATCCATCACTAATGTCTGCCTAGCCTCTGCTGCAACTCAGGCCATACACCACACTCCCAGGGTGCAGTGGGAACTGAACAAGACCAAGCCTTCATGGGCCCAACTTTCTAAGTGGGGTGACAAGACAAGTAATAAACCAGGGGGAAAATAATTTCCAGTAGTGACAGATGCTGTGACTAATATAAAATAAAGGCATCTGACAGAGAGTGACCAGGAGGAGATTTTTACATAAGGGAATCAAGGAAGACCTGTCCAGGGAAGATGACAATTGTGCAAAGACCTGAGCCATGAGAAGGGGATACTTTTGGGAATATCTGAAAGAGGAGCTTAGTCAGTGCAAAGGTCCTGAGGCTAGACCATGCCAGTCAATTGGAAGAACAAAAAAAGGGTACCTGGTGGGCCTGGTGCAGAGTGAGAGTGAGTTTAGCCACTGTGGGCAGGAACCAGGACACACACGGCTCTGTTGATGACAGTACTGGTGTCTGCGGCTGCTGTGACACGTTACCACAAACTCAATGGGTTAAAACTTTTAAAAATTTTTTCAGACAGGTTCTTCCTATGTAGCCCAAGCTGGCCTTGAACTCGAGATCCTCCTGCCTCAGCCTCCCTGGTTCTGGGATTACAGGTGTGCACCATCACATCCAGCCAAACAACCAAAATTTCTTCTCTCACAGTTCTAGAGGTCAGCTATCTGAAGTCTATTGCATGACACCAAAGTCAGGGTGTCCTGGGGCGGTGGACCCTCTGGAGGTTCTAGGGGAGAATCTTCTAGCACCTGCTAGTGGCTGGTGGCATTCTGTGATTTATCAGCAGCCACAAGGTCCTACTTCCAGGTCACATTGCTACTTTTCCTTTTTCCTTTTTTTTTTTTTTTTTTTTCAGGACCTCACACATACTTTTGCAAGTGCTCTACCACTGAGCTGTACCCCCAGCCAAGTTTTTACTTTTTATTTTGAGTCAAGGTCTCGCTGACTTGGAGGCTCCTTCTGGCCTCAAGCTTGTGATCCTTCTGCCTCAGCTTCCCAAGTCACTGGGATTACAAGAGTGTGCCACCGCGCCTGGCACATATTGCCCCTCCTCTGAGAGCATAAAATCCCTCTTTGCTATTTCTTACAAAGACACTGTGATTGGATTTTTGTTAGGTGGTTGGATTAGGGCCCCCTAAAATAATCCAGGAGAATTTCTCCTAGTCAAGAATCTTAATTTATTAAGATTAATCTGCAAAGACTCTTTTTATTGTTTTGTTTTTCTTTGTTTCTTTGTTTCTTTATGACAGGATCTTATGTATCCCAGGCTGGCTTCCAACTTGTGATTCTCCTGCCTCAGCCTCCCCAGGGTGTGGATTACAGAGGTGTTCCCCACCCCAAAACCCAGCTGACTCCTTTTCTTTATAAGGTAAAATCCACATGTTGCTCCAAGAACAATGGTATGGAATATCCTTGTTTTTGTTGTTAGGTGCCGTGGAGTCGGTATTCAATTTACAGCAGCCCTACATACAACAGATGAAACACTATTGTTAGTGCTTCTCTGCTACACATAGGGTTTCCAATGGCTGATTGTTTTTTGGGAGTGGGTTGCTGGGTCCTTCTCCCATGGAATATCCTTAGGTAGCCATTATTCAGCCTATCAATGATGGAGAGGGCTGACATTTATTTTAAGCCTGGAGGGTGATAAGCAGAAAGGGACAAGATCTGGGGACTTTGACAACATCCCAGGATGATGCTGGCTTCACCCTTTACCCACTCAGACCCTTCCCTACAGTGCTGCCAGGACCCTTTTCCTCCCTCCCCCATCCCCTTCACAGCAGCTACTCCGCAGATGAGAAATACTTTTTAGTAGCTGCAAAATTGTCTCGCAGAGACCAGCCTCCCCACGGGCCGGTCAGTCCAAGTCCAGAACAAAGCTCGGGTGAACCCTTCATTTCATGATGACACAGGAGACAATAAGGGATTGTGTCTAAGGCAGATTGTACAACAGTGGGGTGTTTTTGTTTTGCTTTGGGTTTGGATTTTGTTTTTTTGGTCAATCCCACGTTCATTCTTTTCAAATGGCAGCAAGATGGCCTGGATCACTGCGCTGGGTGGGGACCTCGGACATTTTCTTCCAACCAACTGCACTCGCCCACCCAGAGGGCCAGGGATCTGTTCCAGGCCGGAGCCAGCTGCCCACCCAGCTCTCCCCTGGCTTCATGACAGCGTTGGATTCCTGAGGTGGGCTGAGGGGAAAGAGAGCAGGCGGGGTATGAGGAGGCACCCAGTCCACTCCCAGGCCTAGTCTCCCTCCCCACAGAGAACCTGCCACCCATGGCTTGTCTGCAAAGGGTCTCCGTCTGGCCACGCCCCTGCTGTGCACTGGGCAGGGCATGCTGGAGACCTGGAGGAAAGGCCCACCCTTGCACAACTTGATGCAGGAGTCCAAGAAATACTTGGTCACCAATTGTGATCATGCTACCCCAAAAAGTGGGCAGGATGCCACGGTGAGGAGGAATTCTGAGGATTGAGGGGCATCATTTCAATAGCCAGGGCAGGGAAGGTACGAACAGTTAAGCAGAGCCCCAAAGGATCAATAAAAATCAGACAGAAGGGTTCCAGGTGCAGTGGCGCACTCCTGTAATCCCAGCAACTGGGGAGGCAGAGGCAGGAGGATCGCAAGTTCAAGAACAGAGGCAGTCTGTATAATGTAGTTAGACCCTGTCTCAAAAAGTTAAAAAAAAAAAAAAGGCTGCAGGTACAGCCCAGTGGTACAGCACTTACAAAGCCTGCAAGGGCCTGGCCCTGGGTTCAATCCCCATTACTGCAAAAAATAAAATAAATAAATAAATACATAAATACATCAGACAGAAGGGAATTTCCAACAGATAAAACAGCCATGTGTACAAGAAGCCCGGAAGCAGGAAAGACTTTGGAGTCTTTGAGGAAAGACAGAAGGTTATGAGCTCGGGGAGGAGAGAGACAGGAGGTTTAAGAGGCAGCCAGGGCCCAGATCACCTAGGTCTTAAACCCTTGGCAATGGAGTGGATTTTATTATATATATTTTATTTAAGAGTTTTATATGTTACATTGTTGTCAGGTGCCATTGAGTCGGGTCCCACTCATAGCGACCCTATGTACAACAGAACAAAAGCACTCCGTGACACTGTGCCATGCCCAGCACCATGTCAGTGCTTCTCTGCTATTCATAGGATTTTCAATGGGGGATTGTTTTGGGGAGTGGGCTGCTAAGTCCTTCTCCCTAACCTACATCACCTGGTGTTCCTAGGTGGTCTCCTATCCAAGGACTAACCAGGCCGGACCCTGCTTAGCTTCTGAGATCAGACAGGATCGGACACTAGGGTGCTATGGCTGCAGACTTTATATATTATACATTATACAAATTTTATGGTTTATAAATTTATATTTTATAAATATCATATATACATATAGAAAGACAAAGATTAACACTGTTGAGAAGTGATGAAAAAAAAAATACAGAAAACAGACTATTAAAGAACAGTTACCTCAGGCTCAGTTGGTAGAGCACTGCACTGCAGTCTCTGAGGTCCCAAGTTCGATTCCTAGCACCGTAAAAATGGGAGAAGGACCTGGCAATCCACTCCCAAGGCAATCCTGAAACAGTCAGCCATTGAAAACCCTATGAGGGTTGCTATAAGTCAGATACCGACTCAACGGCACCTAACAACAACAACAACAACATGTTGGTGGGATACAGAGTAACATAGCATTGGCTTTTTCCATTACTCAAGTATTATATCACTTTTGGTTACACTTTTATCAACTCGTAAGGTCTATGGAAACTTTTGACTAATATGTAGTAAAACTCACATGCATATTTGAGTTATGTTCCCCTATTTTTCCCAGGTACTCATGAAGTTGCATTGTTTACATTGAGATCATTCTCTCCTCCTTCATCCCTCTACATTGATTCTCCTCCCCATTCCACCTTCTGCAATCTTTGCTAGTTCCTTCCCTCCTTTCTACTCTTTATATTGTCCCTTCTTTGCTAAGTTTAACTGTACATTTTTATATATCAACTTATGTATAGGATTTTTTCTTCCTTTAAGTGAGATTCAGCTCCTACGTATGAGTGAGAACATATGGTATTTCTTTTTTTGAGCTTGTGTTCGTTCAGTTAAGATGATATTCTCCAGTTCCATCCATTTTGCTGCAAATGACGTTATTTCATTTTTTTATTGCTGAGTAGCATTCCATTGTATATATGTACCAATTTTTTTATCCATGCTTCTGTTAATGGGCACCGTGTCAATGCCATATCCTTGGTATTGTAAAGAGTGCTGCATTGAATATGGAGATGCAGGTGTCTTTGTGGTATGGTGACTTGTCTTCCCTTGGGTATATTCCTAGTAGTGGTATAGCTGCATCACATGGCAGTTCTATTTTTGGTTTTCTGAGGTATCTTCATGTTGATTTCCAAAGTGGTCGAACCAATTTACAGTCCCACCAACAGTGTAAGTGGGTTCCCTTTTCTCCACATCCTCGCCAGCATTTGTTATTATTTGTTTCAACAATGGGCTTAAACATAAAAAAGATCATGTGCCTGGCACAGTGTCCAAGAACACTTCATTCTGTTGTACATAGGGTTGCTATGAGGCAGACTCCAGGACACCTAACAACACTAATTGATTAACAATTTTGTGAAATTCACGGATAGGTCCCTGTGGGCTTCATCTAACAGCTTCCAGAAGCCAATTTTCCAGCAGATGCTAAGGATAGGTTAGTTCTGATGATTATTTGTCCTCCTCCTTCTCCTCTTTCTCCTCCTTGTTTTTTGGGAGAGGCTTGCTATGTAGCTCAGGCTAGCCTTGAACTCTTCCTCTTGCTAGCCCTCTGGGTGGGGCAATTACAGGCACCACGCTGGCCTGGCTTGACTTCATTTTTAATTGCACAATTAAATCATTAACTTATTTCATTATATGTCACACATACAAACCTTTCCTCTCGGGAATCACCGCTAAAAGTTTGGCAAATCCTATCAGATCTTTTCTCACTCCGTGTTCTTTGCTTTTCCCTGCCATATGTATATGTAGACATATAGAGATTTTCTTTGTGTTATTTAAATTTTTTTTTATTTACTTTTACCCACAAAGACAGAAAATACTGAAACTCAACACTTTTGCTTAACATGTTTTGGAAAAGTGTCCATGACAGTCAAAGGAGGCAGCCTCATTCTCTTGTACCTGCTGCATGAATATTCATTGAGTGGCTGTTCCATACTTTATTCCTTCCACAGTAGGTAGGTAGATACTTAAGTGACTTCCAGCTGGACGTGGTAGTGCCTGCCTGTCATTCCAGGGCTGGGGAGGCAGAGGCAGGAGGACTGAGAGATCGAGGCCAGCCTGGGCTCTATAGGGGGACTCTGTCTCAAAAGACTGAAAAGAAAAAAAGAAAAAAAAAAAAAAAAAAAAAACAAGAAAAGGCAAAAAAAGACCCTCATTGTTTGCGTTCCCATTTCATATATTCAGCCAGTGGAACTGAGGTTTTTCTGAAGCTTATTGGCCCTTTGTATTTCCTTTCCTGTGAGTGTATGGTTTACATTATTTACCTTTGTGTCATAAAGCTTTTAAGTTTGCCAAAGAGAGATCTGGCCTTTGCTCTCAGCTTCTGGGACATGGTCTCTAACCCTGGGGGCTGCCGCACCTGATAGAGGTGTCTTTCTGTAGGGTGAGGCTGGCTGCAGCAGATAGTGTAACCAGTGTGATTTAGGGAGGGGCTATTCTGTGGTTTTGGGTGGGGCTTTGGGGCACCTGATAATCAACTCACCTAGCTGGACCTCTGGGGAGCTGGAGACAGAGATCAGTGACTGGCCAGTCACCCACGCCTATGGATGGAGGCCCAATGACACCTCTAGAGCCTGAGACAGGAAGTTGCTTGTTTGGCAATGTGTGGTGACACATTGATGCTAGGAAGGTAACGCTGCCCATGACCCCAACAGGGAAAGGACAGTGGGAGCTCTGGGCTTGGCACTTCCCTAGACTCTGCCCTGTCCACCGCTTCCGTTGGCGGGTTGGGTTCTGTATCCACAAGCTGTAATAAACTGAGGGCGTAGCCGGGCATGGCTGGCCCACGCTTGCAATCCCAGCTACCCAGGAGGCTCGCCAAGTCAAGGCCTGCTTGGGCTACCTAGTGAGATCAAGGCCAACCTGGGCAACTTTGTGAGACCCTGTCTCAAAATGAAAATAGAGAAGGGCCGGGGATGTAGCTCAGTCGGAGAGCACTTGCCTACCAGGTGTAAAAAAACAAGTAAATAAGTAACCAAAACTGTGAATGCAAGGCTTTCTGTGTGTTGTCTTCTGTGACTTCCTCCAGGCAATTATTAGGGCCCCTGAGGGTGGTCTGGGGAGCCCTTGAACTCTGCAACTGTGTGAGCAGCGTCCGTGGTCTTGTGGACAACTCTGCTTTAGTCTGTCCTGCTTTGCTGGCTTTATGGGCTTTTAAAATGTTTCCATTCTCTGAGCTCCTTGTGACTTGAAAACATGTCCTTGGTCACTCTGACCACTTGGGTTCCAGTGAACCTCCTGCCTCAGCCTCCTGAGTAGCTGGGACTACTCAGGATGTGCACCACCATGTCCGGTCCTTGTCACTTTCATGCATTGCTATCGTCTTCTCCTAGGCAGTCTTGACAAATGTGTAAGGCTTTGCAACCCCAGCCAAAATGATAATCTAGTGCATTTCGATCACCCCTACAATATCTCTTGCTCTCCCCGCTGGCCCTAGGCAACTAGTTATCTGATTTCTGTCATTGCTGTTTTTCTTTTTCTTTTTCTTTTTCCAGTTCAACTTGGGGGTTGAACCCAGAGCCTCACACATACTTTGCAAGTGCCCTACCACTGGGTGGCATCCCCAGCCCATTTTCAACTTTTTAACACAAAGCTTTGGGAATTCATCTACATTGTCGAGCACATCAATTTTTTTCTTTGTTTCTTTCATTGCTAAATGTACTGGATTGATAGACCACCATTTCTTTATATATGTAGTTGATGGGCACTTGGGATCTTTCCAGGATTTGGCTACTATGAATAAAAATTGTTATGCAGAGTCACGGCAGAGTTTTGGTATGAACATATGTTTTCATTTCTCTCAGGCAATGTCTAGAAATAGAATTGCTGGATCATATGGTAGTGTCACCTTATAAGACATGGCAAAGCGGTTCTCCAAAGTGGCTGCCCCATTTTTGCATTTCCACCAGCAAAATAGGAGAGACTTTAGTAGATGACACTTAGTATTGCCAATAATTTCTTTTTTCCAGTGCTGGGAACTGATAAGCAGGGCCTTGAGTGTTCTGTATGTATTCTTGGTAAGCACGGCACTGCCAAGCTACACCCCACAGGTATCAGTGGTTTTATTTAAAAGCTGTTCTAATGGGTGTGCAGTAGTGTCTTGTCTGTGGTACATGGCGGTTGAGATCAGGGTTTTTGCACATGCTAGGCAAGTGCTCTACCACTGAGCTACATCACCAGCCCTCATTGTGGTTTTAATGTTCATTTCTGTGATGACTAAAGACGCTGGGCCTTTTCTCATGTGGTTATTTGCCATTCATGCATCCTCTTTGTGGAACAATCTGTCTGAAGCTTTTGCCCATTTTAAAATTGGGCTGTCTCCTTATAATTGAGAGACAGTGATGCTTTATATATTCTAGCTTTAAGTATTTATCAGATATATCTGATAAAAATAAAATATTTTACAGATATTTACTAACAGTATTCTTAAAGAGTAAAAGGTTTAAATTTTGATGAAATCTATTTTATGATTTTTTTTTTTTCTTTTTTGCTATACTGGGGTTTGAACACAGGGCCTCACGTTTGCATGCTCTGCAAGTGCTGGACAACTGAGCTGCACCTTCAGCCCATTTTTTTAACTTTTTGAGTTTTTGAGACACGGTTTCCCTAAGTTACACAAACTGCCTCTCGTCTCAAACTTGCGATCCTCCTGCCTCTGCCTCCCAAGCTGCTGGGATTACAGGCGTGTGCCACCACGCCCGACTATGAATTTTATTTTTTATGATGTGTGTTTTTTGTGTTCTAAGGAATCGTAGCTTACCCAGTCACCAAGATTTCCCCCTATGTTTTCTTCTAGGAGTTCTATTCCATGTTTTAGCATTTATGCTTACATCTGTTATCTGTTCTAAGTTAATTTATATATATATATGATGTGAAGAATGGGCCAATCAGGGTTCATAGTTTTCTTTCTCTTTCTTTCTTTTTTTTTTTTTGTAGCACTTGGAGACTTGAACCCAGGGCCTTGCACATGCTAGGCAAGTGTTTTATCACTAAGCCAAATCCTCAGACCCCTTTTCAAAATTTTTTATTTTGAGAAAGTGTCTTTATAAATTGCTCAGGCTGCCTCTGGCCTCGTACTCATGATCCTCCTGCCTCAGCCCCCCAAGTTGCTGGGATTACAGGTGTGCACCACCGCACCCGGCTCAGGTTCATGATTTTCATGTAGATACTCAATTGTTTCAGCACTATTTGTTGAAAAGAGTATTTCCCCCACTGAATTGCCTTGGCACCATTATCCAAATTCAGCTCCTTTTATATGGGTGAGTACATTTCTGGACTCTATTCTGTTCATTGATCTGTACGTCTACACTGACTGATAGACACTGATCTATGTCTACTTTCTTTTTTTTTTTTTTTGACACGGTTTCACTGTGTCAAACTTGCTAGAACTCGCTATGTTAACCAGACTGACCTCAAGCTCACTCTGATCCTCCTGACTCAGCCTCCTGAGTGCTGTGGCTACACAGCTCCTGGCCCTATATCTACCTTTATGCAACATGCCACACAGTCTTAATTATAGTACTTTTTTTTTTTTTTTTTGAGTCAAGGTCTCCCTCCGTAGTCCAGGGTGGCCTCAAACTTGCAATCCTCTCCTTCCTCTTCCAAGGGCTGGGATTACAGGTATGCACTTCTGTGCCCAACTGAAATCATATTTTTATTTTTTTTTTAAAAAAGTTTACAATGGTTTTAGATTTAATTATTGGAAAGATAGTGGGCTGCACATGTAGCTCAGTGGTAGTTTGCTTGCCTAACATGCACATAGGACCTGGGTTCAATTCCCCAGCACCACCACCAAAAAAAAAAAAAAAAAAAACCCAGTACAGAGTTCACTTACACATTCTGCCCAGTTCCCACTATTGTTAACATTTTGCAGTAATTGATATTTGCCACAACTAGTGAGCCCTCATCCATACATTGTTATTCAATATCTTGTTCAGAGCGCCTCAGTTTTCCCCAGTGTCCTTTTCCTGTCCCAGGGTCCCATCCGGGATACCATATCACATGAAGCCATCATGGGTCTCAGCTGTGACAGTTTTTCAGACTTGTCTTGTTTACGGTGCCTTTGGTGGTCATGAGCCGTCCTGGCCAGCGTTTTCTAGAATATTCCTCATGGATTTGGTTATTGCTTTTCTCATGGTTACACTTTGAGTCACATGTTTCAGGGAGAGAATCAGAGGTAAAGTGCCAGTCAAGGGCACCTCGCATCAAGTACACAGTCAGACTGGTCCCTGTTGATGTTGACCTTGACCAGCTGACAAGAGTATGCGTATTTCTGATTAGCTCACATGTATACATGATTCAGAATTTTAAATGTACAAAGTCAAGTCTCCTTCCTCCGCTCCAGGTGCCTCTCCTGAGGAACTGCGTACCGTCCAGTGCTCTGCGTTCCCTAAGGCATCATAGCGCTAGAAGTCTATATCTATATGGAACCTTTTTTAAGGAGTGGAGGCACAGTTGATCCAGAGCCTTGCTATGGAGTCCACATTGGTCTCAAACTGGAGATCTTCCTGCCTCAGCGTCAGTGCTGGGATTGCTGGTATGTGCCCCCATGCCTGGCATGGAAACTTTATTTGTAAATGTGTGAATTCAAGTCTTCCAACTCCAGTTTTACTTAACAAAATGCCTTGAGGTGCTTTGGTTTGTTTTTTTTTGAAACAGGGTCTCACGATGTAGCCCAGGCTGGCCTCGAACTCAAGATCCTCCTGACTGACCTTTGGAGCTCTAGGATTGCAAATGTGCACCGCCAATAATAATAATAATAATAATAATAATAATAATAATAATAATAAGAAGAAGAAGAAGAAGAAGAAGAAGAAGAGGAGGAGGAGGAGGAGGAGGAGGAAGAAGACAAGTAAAAGTCTTTGGCTTCCCCTAGGATATGTAATTTTTTTCTTTGAGTAGATTTGCTCTGTATTATTTATTCCTCTCACCACACAGCAAATATGGAGCAAGCCCTGTTAATGCCAGGCCTTAGCCAAGGGCTTCAGCTAACCACAGAGAGGTCACTGGAGTGGTGTGGGGGGTTTGTTATGGGCAGCCGTCAAGCAAAGCATTACCCAAATCATCTGTGCAGTACAGATGTGCTTGGAGGGAAAGCCTGGAGCTGCTGGAGACTGGGCCAGATGACCTGACCTGTGGGGTGGGCCCGAGGCCTCTGTGCTGAGAAGGTCTGGAGTGTGAGGGGGGCCCTCTTGTGTCCATCAGAGGGAGGCAAGGCCCTGACCACGGGGTAAGGGCAGAGAAGGGGCAGTCCTCACTTTCTGGGTCCCCGAGGCCCAGCAGCCTGCCAGACCACCCGTCCCTCTATCCTGTGACCAATAAATCCCTCTTTTTGCTCAAACCAGTGCAAGCTGGGTTTCTGTTTCTTGCAGTCAAAGAAACCTGAGTGACAAAAAGATAAAAATACAAACAAAAGATAAAAAAGACGTAACGAAAGAAACCAATCGAAGAAAAAACCTGATGAATTACTTCACTACTTCCTTCTCCTCTCCTCTTTCCTGTGTGGCTCAGAGAGGTGAAGTGATGTATGTTAGGCCACACAGCAGATTCAAACCCAGTGCTTCTTCCCAGCCCTAAACACTGCTTAGTACCAGCACGCAGGAGGCACAAGCCAGGTTGCTTATGCAAGGAGGGGTGGACTCAAAGCAGCTTTGGGGAATGGGGAAGGGGTGAGAAAGTTGGTCTCAGACCAAATATTTTACAGAAACTGACTCCTGGGCAGAAATTTCCTAATCAAATTGTGCTTTAGGGGACTGGTAGACAGAATAATGACACCCCCCGCCAAAAAAAAAGATAATCACATCCTAATCCCTAGACTGTAGACCCTGTGGCTATGTGAATATAAAAGAGACTTTGCAGATATGGTTACATTAAGGGTGCTGTGTTAGGCTGTTTGTTGCTGTGACAAATACTTTAGGCAATAATTTAAAAGGAGGAAGGATTTATTTTGGCTTATGATTTCTGAGACTTTAGTCTATGGTTGGCGGGCTCCATTGCTGTGAGCCTAAAGAGAAGCAGAACCTCATGGCCACAGGAGTGTCTGGTGGAGCAAAGTTGCTTCGGTCATGAAGCGAACCAAGGAGATAGGAAAGGCCCAGGGCAAGTTATAACCCCAAGGACACACCCCCAGTGACCTACTTCCTTCAGCCAGAACCCACAACTAGTTTCCAGCAACTCCCAAAATGGTGCCACCAGCTGAGGACCAAGCCTCCAGGGACATTCCAGGTCCAAACCACAACAGAGGCTGAGATTTTCCTGGATGGGCAGGATGGGCCCAGAGTCATCTCATGGGTCTTTAGGAGCAGCTGAGGGGGAGGCTTGGAGACAGAAGGGGAGACAGAAACAAAGCAGAAGTCCCAGCCCTGCCTGGTGTCAGAGTCTGTAATGCCAGTGTTCAGGAGGCTGAGGCAGGAAGATGGCGAGTTCCAGACCAGCCCCAGCTACATAGTGAGACCTGATCTCAAAACAAAGACAAAATAAGGAGAAGTCCCAGGGATGAAGGGTGTGAGCTGAAGAATGTGGGTGGTCCCTAGAAAGTGGGAGAGGAAAGATTCTCCCATAGGGCCCTCTGGAAGGTATGCAGCCCTACCATCCATTTTACACTTCTGACTTCCAGAGCTGTAAGATTAAAAGCCGTGAGGTTTTAAGCCACTAAGGTAGGTTGTAGTAACTTGTTATGGCAGCAATAGAAAATGTCTTCACCGAATGATTGCCCAGCCTTATCTTGAATGTCTCCAGCGATGGGAGCATCATTATCTACATAGGCGTCAGGGATCTCTTTCAGCAAACCCTCTCCTTATCAAAACCTTCCTGGTCAACGCTCTTCCCACAGCGCCCCAGGAAGCAAGAAGGATGGATCCACATACTCAGTCCCAGTCCTGTGCATTCATCCGGCTTTTGTGGGCAGATGATAATTCTCTTTCTCAAGTTCAACAAGGGTCCCTGCCCCCACCTCGAGGAGCAGGTGGCAAAGCCCATCCTCACACAGCACACTGCCAGCTGCACCCTCGGAACCCGCTCCCGGGCTGGCTATTCATAGCCCGACTCTCGCCGATTTTAGTTTCAGTTAATAATAAATAATGCCACCCATTCAGGCTCAGAGCCTTGGCAGGTGGTTGGGATTTAAGAACATTGTTTCCTTTTCCTTGCTTTTACTTTGACGGTTTTCTATTGATGGCAAAGGAAGCTGATTTTCCATTTCTGCTCAGGCTACACAATTTCCGATTAAAATACCAACATGTTCCGTACGAGGGAAGTTTGAGAACAGCGGGAGACTCAGCGGCAAGGGTGGGTTTAGCTCTGGATGACCTGAGTGATAGAAACCATCAAAAACTTTGCTACCATATGACTCCAAATGCGGAAGAGTCTTGTCTCAGCATCCGAACTGAATGGCCCTCATAGCAGCTATTCAGGAAGTCAGGATGGCCGAGCGGTCTAAGGCGCTGCGTTCAGGTCGCAGTCTCCCCTGGAGGCGTGGGTTCGAATCCCACTTCTGACAAACTGTGGCTTTTTTTTTTTTTTTTTCCCCTGGGCATATTCTGTCCAATTTAGATTCTTGACTACACGTACACATGGAAGGGTCTGTGAAACACAGGTGAGATATTCTTTTTACAGTCCAAAGTCAGACGTGTGAAGAAAATGTTTTTTAGAAGACTGGTTTTGTAGGATTAAACAACTCAACGCTATCAAAAGCGTTCCTTGGTCGGCAGGGATAATTACCCCATTTGCATCTGGTTTTGAAAAGGAAACCAGAAAGCATTGTCAGAAGTGGGATTCGAACCCACGCCTCCAGGGGAGACTGCGACCTGAACGCAGCGCCTTAGACCGCTCGGCCATCCTGACTGCTTAGGCTTCTTTTCCCAGACAAACTACTTCAGAAACTCTGTATGGTGCGCATGCGTAGAAAGCAGTAGGGGGGGGCCGAGGCAGGTACTCCGCGCGGCGTGGGGCGGGGCTGAACAGGCAGTCGCTGGGAGGAGCGGCGAGGAAGTCGGCGGCCGGCAGAGGGCGCGCGCGGCGTGCGGCAGCATCGGAGAGGCGCGAGATGGAGCGCTGTTACGTCCGCCAGCCTGGATACAGCCTTTCGGTTTCGGTTTCTGCGTGTCTGCAGGCAGGCTTACGTTTCTGCGTCCACCCCCTTGTGCATTGCCTGCACGTGGCGGTCCAGTCTGGGCGCATCTCGGCTCGTTAGCGCCCTCCCCAGGTGAGGACGGTCCCGGGCACTGATGAGGACGGCAGCTCGCCTTCTGGATCAGCGCGTGCGCTCAACCCCAGCTCACATTGACCGCAGTGCCCACGCCGTTCAGGGCGCACCGTAGGTACGCGGGGATGGTCATGGATGGCTTCCTCCCTCACTTCCCCGCCTCGCCCTCCGTCATGTCGTGACTCAGCTCTTCTCGGCCCCCGCAGCACCGTCCTCCCTGCCTTCCCTTCGCCCCCTCCTTCCCCAACTCCAGCCTTGCCCAAGCACCGGCTGCGCCCGGGGATCGGAAAACCTGCGCTCCCCGCGGGATTTCCAGGAGGCCTGAGGGCACCCCTCGCCCCCAGGGGCTGAAGGAGGGGACTTCTGTGACCGGACTCTGGAGTCCAGGGGTCAGGCCAGCCGCCGTGATCAGGGAGGGCGGGTTAACCCCCCTTGGTGCCTTTAGACCTGACTGCGATGGCATCCGTAGCTGCCTCATGTAGGGAACTCCTTTTCCCATCCCTGCTTCAGGACACTCGGGGCTTGCGGGGAGCCCTCTGGGCTGGACAGAGGTCCTAGTTATTGGAGAGATGACCAAACCCCCCCTCCCTTTTCCCTGTCCCCAACGTCCCCTCCTGTTGTCCGCCAGAATTGACTCCTTTGGGTTTGCACTGACCTGCTTTGTGTCCTCTCCTAGAATGCAAATTGCCTTAACCCCGGAAAGGGAGTCAACATTTACTGAGCTCTTGCTGTGTGCCAGACACTCATCCGGAGGCTGGGATCGGATCCGAATTTTCGCCCTCAAGATGCATTCAAATATAGACCCAAGGGGAGAGAGAAGCAGCAGATGAATAAATAGATTCAGGGGCTGGTGAATGCTGGAAAGAGGATGTGCTGGGGAAAGTATGAGAGATTTTTTTTTTTTTTTTTTTTTTTTTGTGGTACTGGGGGTTGAACCCAGGGCCTCTTGCCTGCATGCTCTGCAAGGGCTGGGCCACTGAGCTGCAACCCCAGCCCATTGTTTTTACTTTTTGAGACAGGGTCTCGCACTTGGGATCCTCCTGCCTCTGCCTGCCTAGCCACTGGGATTACAGGCCAGCGCCACCATGCCGGACAGAAAGTATGAGAGATTTTGAGATGGGCAAAAAGATAAGCAGTTTCCTATCTGGTATACCTGCCTGTCTGGGTTGTTTTGTTTTTGAGAGGCAGAGTCCAGGTTGGCCTCAGCTCGAGGTCCTCCTGCCTCTGCCTCCCAATTACTGAGATCACAGGCGTGTGTGCGCCACCGCACCCAGCTCCAGCTATCATGAGCAAAGGATTCAAGTCCATCAAAATGTAAGTGAATTTTGTCAGGGTGGAGGCAACGGATTATTGTCCTGTGGCAGTTGACCAATTTTCTGTCCATTTATAAATTCATATCAGCATTCCTAATTGTCAATAATACATGTGTCTTTGAATTCTCTTTTAGACACATTGTGACATTGTACGGAATCCTCCATCGATTAATGACAGAAAAACATGTTTGACCTGTTCATTTTATATTTGTATGAGAATCATGATTTTACCTTAAAAAATTACCCTTTAATGATCATCAAGAATGGCTAGGGACTTCCCTAAGTAGGGTGGTTAGGGCGAGCCTCCCTGGTGAGGTTTCACTGAGTTCAGAAGGACAGAGACACAAGCAAGATCAAGGCTGAGGGTGGCAGCATTCCAGATGGAAGACATAGTCAGTGCAAAGGCCCCGAGGCAGAGGGGAGTATGGTCTGTCGGGGGTGGGGACTGCAAGACCACTGGGGCAAAGGTAAGTGTGTGGGGAGGCTCAGGTCCATATCACACTGGGCTGGGGTGCCAGGGAAAGGACTCTGGCTTTGCATCTGTGCATGACAGAATTGCTGGAGTGCTTTAAGCAGGATGGCAGCAAGTCTCAGTGGCGCTTTGGAATGATCCCTTTGGCTGCCACTTGGAGGATGGTTGGAAAATTGAGAGAGGACGTGGAGTCTAGGCAGAAGGCTGCGGCAGGGAAAGTGAGCGGGGACTGACCAGGGAGGTGGAGATTGCCAAAGGCAGTTGAATTCAACATTCAAAGCTGTGTCTTGGAGATAAAACAGGCTGCTGCTGCTGCCTGGCCGGCCTGTGTGGTGTGCGGGGCACTAACGTGCAGAGAGAGGGCACAACAGGAAGCCCCGAAGACCATGAAGGGGCCAGGGTGCAGGTTGCATAGTTTCCCTTTGAGGCAGGTGCTACTGGCCCTCTAGCCCCTGTCCCCACTCCATTTTGCAGGCCAGGATGCTAAGGATGTGTCTGAGATGCACCCTGGGGCTGGAGCTCTGGGCTCGCTACCTTTGGATCCTCGCCATCCCCACACTGCCAGCCTTTCTGAGCACACAGCATCTTGTTGTTAGGTGCCATTGAGTCGGGTCGACCCATAGTGACCCCATGGACAACAGAACGAAGCACTCCCCAACACGATGCTGTGCCTGGCACTATGTCAGTGCTACTCTGCTGTTCTTAGGGTTTTCAATGGCAGATTGTTTGGGGAGTGGGCTGCTGGTCTGTCTCCCAAGCCTACAGCACCTGGTGTTCCCAGGCGGTCTCCCATCCAAGGACTAACCAGGCCCCACCCTGCTTAGCTTCCAAGACCTGATGGGATCGGAGGCCAGGATGGCAGGGCTATAGACCTACGCAGCATCTTAGAGGACGGCAAACCGAGGCAGGGCCAGGGCTGGAGCCCAAGCCAGCCTCACTCGGCCTGCTGCCCTCTTGGCCTGGGGCAGGCCAGCAGCAGCTCCCAGGTGTGGGCAGATGGTCAGCTGCTTTCCCTGACACCTTTCAGATGACAGCCTCCTGGCTCAGAGGAAGCCTTTCAGAGCTGCAAACCAGCCCTAAGTCTCCAAGACCAAAAATGGAAGAGAGGACCATTTTCCCTTATCAGTGGCCTGGACAGCAACAATGGCCCACAAGGCAGGCCTTGCCTGTGCCCTGCTTTGGGCATTTGTCCAGCTTGGGGACGGAAAGTCCCCGTGCTAGGTTTGGAAAGGCCACCAGCAGCTGGGGAAATTCCCGAGTGACTGCCCCCAGCCCAACTTGGTCCTGATGGACAGCAAAGTGGAGACCTAGTGGTCATCCAGCCAAGGGGCTGAGAGGGGCGCTCCTGGCATGTCTCTGACCCTCATATCACCACCCCCATCCGGGAAAAGGGCAGCAGGAAGCTGAGTCTTAGCAAACGCCTCCTTCGCATCCATGACTGATTCCATGTTTGTAACAGCACCACAGTGATGTGCATTACTCTCATCCCACAGATGAGAAAAACAAGGCACAGAGAGGCCAAGTAACTGGCCTACAGTCACACAGCTAATAAGTGGAACCTAATTTGTCTCACTCAAAACCCCTTCTTCTAGTCTACTAGAAGACTACTAGAAGACAAAGGACTACTTCGTGCCCAGCACTCTGTTGGTGGCCTTCTTCACATTGTCTGTATAAGGAACAAATAAACAAAAAAGAAAGGAAAAGAGAAAAAAAAGAAAGAAAGGAAAAAAAAAAAACCTGTGAGGGCTTGGCAGTCCCTGTGGCGGGCTGGCCCTGGTTATTTTTAGTCCTGTTTTCATTGCTGGAGGAGATTTAAAAGAAAGGGTAGGTTTTCCCAGCATGCCAGTCCAAGCAGCACGGCCAAGCTTTTGTGCTCTGGTCTCTGCTTTCCTTGGCTGAAGGAGGGGGCAGAAGCCCTCAGGCACCAGGAGTGAAGCCCTGCCAAGGCCCCCGTCTGGCATCTGAGCTCCCAGGAGAAACCAGGGCATTCTGAGGCCATGGCAGATGAGGTGGATATAGGTTCTAAAGGGACGGAGTGGGTTGTGCTCGGTCCCACTGGAGCTGGAGCCAAAGCCCCCCGGGGCCCCCTTGGCACCAGGACAGTCAGGTGGTCCCATGTCGCCAGTTTGAATGGTTCTCATGGGCAGCGTGCATTTCAGTGTGACCAGAATGGACCCACCCCAACGTGTCTGCCAGCTTGTCATGCTGTGGGGGCTTGCGCGTTGCTGTGATGCTGAAAGCTATGCCACTGGTATTTCAGAAACCAGCAGGGCCCCCCATGGTGGACAGGTTTCAGCTGAGCTTCCAGACTAAGACAGACTAGGGAGAAGGACTCAGCAGCCTACTCCCAAACAATTAGCCACTGAAAACCCTCTGAATAGCAGAAAAGCACTGTCAAATACAGTGCGAGAAAATGAGCCACGCAGGCTGTAAGGCATTCAAGAAACGACTAGGGAAGAGTTGCCTCCTCAATGTAGAGTCAACCTTAATGATAGTAATGGAGTAAAGCCCCTGGGACCTCCTTTTGTTGATGTGGCACGACTCAAAATGAGAAGAAACAGTGGCTGCAACAATGGGCTCAAACATAAAAAGATCACATGCATGGCACAGTGTTGGGGAGTGTTTTGTTCAGTTGTTCATAGGGTGGGTATGAGTCAGATCTGACTCAACAACACCTAACTGAAAGAATGGGCCCAAGGGCAGGAGCTCACCTCCACTATCTCCAAGCTGCTTTCCTGGTCACCCTGGAAGGAGAACCCCAGCAAGGGCTGAGACTTTTTCACTCAGCACTGCTAGTCAGGGGTGCAGGGCCAATTCTAACTCCAGGTGGCATGGCTGAGTGTGTAAGCACGTGTGCTCCGGACCACCTGGGTTCACACTTTGCTTCTGTGTACCTGTGACCTCAGCCTTCCTGTTCCTCAGCTTCCCCATCTGGAAAGCGGGTTCTGTAATCGTATCTGCTTCCATGGATTGTTGACATCAAAAGAGTTAGTGCATGCGGAGTACTTGGTAGCCCAGGACAGAGCTGATGCTTTATGTGATTGTTGTTGTTAGGTGCCGTCAGCCTTATGTACAGCAGGATGAAACACCACCCAACGTCTTTTTATGTTTGAGCCGAATGTTGCAACCACGATGTTTCTTCACATTTTGAGTCATGCCACATCAGCAGAAGGAGGTCCCAGGGGCTTTACTGCATTCCCATCATTAAGGTCAACTCTATTTGAGGAGGCAACTCTTCCCCAGTTGTTTCTTGAATGCCTTCTAGCCTGGGGAGGCTCATTTTCCAGCACTATATTTGACACTGCTTCTCTGCTAGCCATGGTGTTTTCATTGTTTCAAGAGTGTGCTGCCGCGTTCTTCTCCCTAATGTGGCTTGGCCACAACACTGATGGATTCAGAAATGAACACCTCATCCTGGTTGGGCCAGTAGGCGTCTGGCTGGAGGAAACGTAATAAAGAGACGCTGGGTGTGGGGGCCAGGTAGCTGGGCTGGTGGTGGCTGTTTTTGCTATGTCATCCAGAACCTCTCCGAGAAGAAAAGTGGAAAATACACCAAGTCAGCTCTGTGGTGACATTGACATTTTGGGAACACCTGGATCTAGCCAGGCCTGACACCATCTCCCCCTGATCTTTTCAGTTTCATGAGCCAATGTCTTTTTTCATATAAGCCAATCTGGGGTTAACTCAGTTGGTAGAGTGCCATTCTGCACTCTTGGAGGCCCTGGCTTTGATTCCCAGCGCGGCAAAAACAGGGAAAGGAACTGGCAGCCCACTCTTGAAACAATCCTAAAATGATCAGCACTGAAAATCCTGTGAATTGCAGAGAAGCACTGACGTAGTAGTGTTGGGGAGTGTTTCATTCTGCTGTACATAGAGTTGCTGTGAGTCGGACTTGACTCAATGGCACCTAATAGCATTGCAACAATGCGACTTTTTTTTTTTTTCTTTTTCCCCAGTGCTGGGGATCAAGGCCCTGCTCACGCTAGTCAAGTGCCACACCACTGAGCTACATCCAGCCCTGATGTAAACATCTGTCAAACATCACCCAAAGACAAATTCAGCCCAGATCTGTACTGCCCAACACAGTAGTTATAATGTAGCAGTACCTATTGAACATTTGAAATGCAGCTACTCTGAACTGAAATGGATTTTAAGTGTAAAATACAAACTGGGTTTCAAAGGGAGTATGAAGACACAATGTAAATGGTTTTATGATTACTTTCTAATATTGGTTACATGTTAGTGTGAAAAGTCTTTGGCCATGTTGGGTTAAATAAAATATATTATTAATTTAATCTGTTTCTATTTCTTCAACGTTGCTCCTAGAAGACTTTAATTACATATGTGGCTTATTGGGCTGGGATTTAGCTCAATTGGGAGAGCGCTGCGCCACACTCTCTGAGGACCTGGTTTCAATTCCCCAGCACTGCAAAAATGGGAGAAGGATGCAGCAATCCACTTCTGAAGCAATCCCAAAACAATCAGCTATTGAAAACCTTGTGAGACTCACTGTGAGTCAGATACTGACCTGATAGCACCTAACAACGTGTAGCTTGTGTTATATTCCTATTGGCTTAGATGGCTCAATATACAAAATATCAGGGAACGAGATCAGGAACACTATAAAAGAGAAGCCATGCTGGAGAAGTGGGCAAAGAAGGACAGGTCTGATCTGTACATGTTGAGAGGAAGGGGAAGGCATTCCAGGTAAGGAGCCCAGCATGAGCAAAGGCCCTGGGGCGGGACCACGTAGCCATGGATCTGAAAAGAACCCAAGATGGTATAGAGGATCCTTGAGAGGCAACACGGGGCATCAACTTCTCCAGGAAAGCTGGGGATCCTGGGGAAATACAGAGGAAATGCAAAAATCCGTTTCCCCTGGTCACACATTTTCTGCGTGTGTGCATCAGGAGGCCCCAGGCTGGTACAGCCGCTTCCTCAGCCTTCCAGAGTCGGATCTGGACCCTAGCACACTGCCACCCAGCATCACCGGCTGTCTGAGGCCCAGGTTCACCTGAGCAAGGCTTCCAAGGCTGGAAAGAGCCGCAGCTCTGGAGAGGGCAGGAGCTGGTAGCCACCATCCTTTCCCACAGGCACAGAACCATTCAGGGTTTCAACATTTCCTCCAGAATGTCTTTGATGTGCTGATCCAGTCCTCCCTTGGGCTGTTTCTGGAGTCTTTTTTTTTTTTGCTGTACCGGGGATTGAACCCAGGGCCTCCGCCTTGCATGCTCTGCAAGTGCTGGACCACTGAGCTGCACTCTCAGCCCATTTTCTTACTTTTTGAGACAGGGTCTCGCTAAATTACGCAGACTACCTCTGGTCTCGAACTTGCAAGCCTCCTGCCTCCGCCTCCCGAGCCGCTGGGATTAGAGGCATGCTCCACCGTGCCTGGCTGCTTCCGCAGCCTTTCTGTGACATAGGCATACAGATTCTAGAAAATCTACCTATGTCTTCGGTTCTAGGCAGGTGGGGGTCTTCCATGAGGGTGCTGGAAGGTGGGCCGGTAGACTCATGGAGTCCTCTTGGTCATCACTGGTCAGTACAGATCAGGTGCCTGTCCCCTGCCAGAGATGCCCTGGGGAGTCACATCTCTCAAAATGCTCTGCTTTTGGAGTGGGAAAGAAGAAGAAAAAAACCCCACAAATATGACTTTTCATTCTAAAAAAAGAACATTGCTGCCACCTCCTTTGTTCCCCAAAGGTCACAGCAGGCGTGCAGAGCAAGCGTCTCGGTTTATCAGGCTCCCCGTGAACATGGGAGAGTCTGACGCAACATTTTTTTAGGTCAGGCAACCTGAAATTGGTTGAAAATTGCTGAAGGAGCGCAACGCTTTTGCTTGGCCCCCGGCTGTCTCTCTGCCAGCGTCCCCCGGCCCAGGGAAGCCTTCTCCAACCCCCAGCCTGGCTCAGCTGCCCTACGTGCACGAGGACCGTCAGCATGGTCTGCGGCTGTGCACGAGTGTGCGCATGGAGCGCGCATGCACGCCTGTGATGCCCAGGCCACGTGGGCCCTCGCTGGAGCCCCCGCTCCACGTGCGCAGGCTTCTCATTCCCTGCTGATCCTAGAGCCGGGGGCCCTGTGGGCATTCTGGAAAGGTTTGTTAGCTGAGCAGATGAACCAGGTGTCCCCAGATATAGCTGAGGACTCAGGCGCTCCCGTCTCTGAGGTTGCCTCTCCGGGTCTGGTTGTGGAGGGCAGAGTCCTCCCACACCCACGCCCTCCCTGGACATTTGCCCGTTGGATTGAGTCTTGCTCTGCTCCAGCCCCTGGGACCCTGGGTGGATCTGGGAGCGGGGTGTGTTTTCATGAGGTCGCCTCTTATCTCCGGTATGTTAAGGAGCAACATTGAAGCTGGGTGGGTGGTGCGTGTCTACGATCCCTGCGACTCAGGAGGCTGAGGCGGGAGGATCATTTGAGGTTAAGAGTTTGAGACCAGCCTGGGCAACATACTGAGACGCTGTCTCAAACTAGCCACATTTAAGCTGAATGTGGTGGCACAATCCTGTCAGTGACTTGGTTCACAGGTTTGAGGACACAGGCAGCCTGCATAATTCAGTGAGACTCTGTCTCCTTTTTTATTTATTTATTTATTTTATTTTATTTTATTTATTTATTTTATTTTTTTATTTTTTTTTTTTGGCGGTACTGTGGGTTGAACCCAGGGCCTCGCTCTTGCATGCTTTGCAAGTGCTGGGCCACTGAGCTGCACCCCCAGCCCAGTTTTTTACTTTTTGAGACAGGGTCTCGCTAAGTTAGGCAGACTGCCTCTGATCTTGAACTT
Organism: Pedetes capensis; assembly: GCA_007922755.1. Taxonomy (NCBI): domain Eukaryota; kingdom Metazoa; phylum Chordata; class Mammalia; order Rodentia; family Pedetidae; genus Pedetes; species Pedetes capensis. Next base: position 14,424 of record VMDO01004670.1, on the reverse strand, counting down.
GCGATCCTCCTGCCTCTGCCTCCTGAGCCGCTGGGATTACAGGCGTGCGCCACTGCGCCTGGCTCTCGAGACTCTGTCTCAATTTAAAAAATTAAAAATGGTCTTAGGGGACAGTTCAGGGGTGGAGCACAAGACCCTAGGTTGAACCCTGAAGTACCTCCCCACAAAAGCCACATTTATAGGAAAGCCAAAGGGACACACACTGACGTGCAGCCTCCTATTCTTTGTGAACCATTGGGGGTGGGAAAGGATTCTGGAACATTCCATGAAGATGAGCATCTGGAGAATCTGCAGGTCACTGAGTCTTGGAGTGAGGATGGGGACCAGGCTCCCAGTGAAGTGAGCTCCATGGAGAAGTGGGCAGGGCTGGGGGGACAGCTGGGCTGTGAGGGACACGTGGCCTCTCTGAGGGACGGGCTGTGACAAAGGGTATGAGGGGAGGCTGGTGAGGAGGCAAGGGCCAGCATGGTGCATGTCTGTGCCTCTGCAAGTGAGACCCCATGGTGAGTGTACGCAAGTCCCTCACACACACGTGATTAAGCATGTGCCGTGTGTGTGGCTCAGAGATGGATGGGCATCGATGGCAGTATGGACACCCTGCTGAGTTAGTGCCTTTGTGGGAGGCGTCCGCTTGCAGCTCTGTGTCTGTGTGTGTGTGTGTGTGTGTGTGTGTGTGTGTGTGTGTGTGTGTGTGTGGCTGGGCTAGGGTGAGTGATATGGGCTGAGGCAGACAGCATTAAAAATTTAGCATTGGAGCCATTCAGAGCCTGCACCACTGGAAGACTTGTGGAACATTCTAGACTTGGTGGGCACGAGAGCCATGTTCAGATCCCAAGCTTTCAGTGTTCAGCTGCGGGGGCGCCACAGTCTCTCTTCACCGTTCACTTTCCCCTTCTATAAAATGGGCATCACGATCTGGACTCTGCCCCAGGGCTCTGGACAACTTCAGGATGCGAAGAAGCCTTGTGACTCAGTTTACTTTGGGGGAAGGAAATGAGAAGGGAGTCCCACTCCTCTATGGAGCGTGGAACTCTTGCCATGACCCTGGGCTACTTTATAATAAAAAACCAAGTCAGTATCCGGCATGGCGGTGCATGCTTATAATCCCAGCACTCAAAGGGCTGAGGCAGGGGGATTAGGAGTTTGAAGCCAGTTTGGGCAGCATAGGGAGTTCGAGGCCAGCCTCGGCTACATAGCAAGTCTCTGTCTCAACACACCAAAAAAAAAAAAAAAAAAAAAGAAGCAGTTAGAAAATGGCATTGGTGCTCTACACACCCTGGCCGCCTTCCTCAGCCCAGCTGGAGATGACACTTGTGGTTTTGGGGACAAAGGACCATGCTGGCCACAGCTAGAGCAGGTTATTTCCCAGCGGACAGAACTTCAGGCCCAGCAGGCTCTGGTGGCCTCTCATCTGCAGAGCCAACGTGGGATGTCCCTGCCTAATGTGGCCCCGACAGGCATGTTGCCACGAGACGCAGGGTCCGGTGACCTGCAGAAACGGCTTCCGCTGGCAGAAGTTTCAATGGAGCAGAAGCTTGTCTTTCACAGCGTCCGTTTTCCTTTCCTTTTTATTTATTGCCAGCCTGTTATTTGGGGTCTGTTATTCCCGACTCCACGGCACCTAACAAAACAATAACATTTCCCCCAGTGAATCACCAAAAGCTGGCGGAGTTTCCCTCGGGCTTTCTGGCCTCTGGGAGGGAGGTGAGAGTCTTTCACTTTCCTTTTGTGCTTCACAATAAGGTTGGAATTTTTGCTCTTCCACGTCTTTTTCCCTTTTCATCCAACTTCCTCTACCTGCTGCTGGCATTGGGAAATCTCTCCAGAGGGGTGTGTGTGTGGGGGGGTGTCTTTGAACTTCAGTGTATTGAAAGGAAGGTCAAATGTCCATCAACATTATGATTTTTAAAATCCACAAAATGCCCACTATCAATACATTTTCATCTTTTACATTGCTACAGGGGCTACTGTTGTTGTTAGGTGCCATGGAATTGGGTCTGACTCATAGCGACCCTATCCACAACAGATAAAACCCTCCCCGACACTGTACCATGTCCGGCACTTTGTCAGTGCTTCTCTGCTATTCGTAAGGTTTTCAGTGGCTGATTGGAAGTGGGTTGTCAGGTCTTCTCTCAAGCTTACACAACTGGTGTTCCCAGGTGGTCTCCCATCCAAGTAGTAACCAGGTCTGACCCTGCTTAGCTTGTGAGATCTGATGGTATTGGATACCATGGTGGTACAGCTGCAGGCATCTTTTACGTTATATGTGTGTGTGTGTATATATATATATATATATATATATATGTATATATATATATATTTTTTTTTTTTTTTTTACTTTCTTTTTTACAGGGATTATTGTTGTTAGGAGCCATTGAGTCAGTGTCTGACTCATAGCAACCCTATGTACAACAGATGAAACACTATTGTCATGCTTCTCTCCTATTTGCAGGGTTTTCAATGATTGATTATTTTGGGGTGTGAGTTGCCAGGTCCTTCTCCCAAACCTACAGCACCTGGTGTTCCCAAGTGGTCTCCCATCCAAGGAATAGCCAGGCCCAACTCTGCTTAGCTTCTGAGATCTGATGGGATCGGACGTCACAGTGGTACAGCTGCAGGCTTACATGGATTACGCTCATATAATTCAACTTTTAAGAAGCATAAAAGAGGGCCTGGGGATGCAGCTTAGTGGTGGAGCACTTGCCTAGTGCACATGGTGCCCTGGGTTTGATCCCTAGCACTGCAAGTAAGCAAATAAACAAATAAATGAAAATGAAAGATAAAAAAGAATAAACAGAAAACTCTCCTTGCACCACTGACCCCAGTTTTCTTCCCCAGAGGTAGTTCCCCTTCTATTCCTCACATGCCCATCCAGGAAAAGTTCTGCGGAGAGGAGCTGGTAGGTATGAGTATTTCTTCCTGCCCCCCCATAAACCGTCGTCTTCTATGTACACTGCCTGGTTCCTTTTTTTAACCTTATTTTTTCTCTCCATTGAATCATGTGTCTTGGTAGATGTCTGCAAGAGAACAAGAAGGCCTAGAAAAACTGGTCATTTTACCAAAGGGGAAACTGAGGCCCAGAGTGTTCTAGAACTCAGGCTTGCCTCACCGTTCAGGGCTTGATCTTGAAGCTGGAGGGCTCAGTTGGTAGGGATAGACTTTGTTTGCTCAGACACTCTCCATTTTAGAAGATCATTCACTGAACGGAATAGAACTGAGACCAAGGTTGATATTTTATCTGTTGGTTTTAGACGAACTGTCTTTGCAGAAGGAGGAGCGGAAGTGGGAGGTTCTGAAACCACTCTGGAAAACATCCTCAGCCCTGGACACATCAGGGAGCAGAAATCTTGCCCCTCACCCGTGGCTGCCCTCCCACCCATGGGGACCGGGTGCCATGAGCCTCTTCCAAGTGGCCACAATAGCTCTGTGGCATTTGGTGGTCACCTCCTCTCTCTGGGCTTCCAGGCCCACCTAGAGCTCCTCTCTCTACAGCACCTGCTGGGACCTGGCCTCCTCTCCACAACTTGTGATTTGCCACCATCTCCTGCCCCCAACTGCCTCCTCTTACCTTAAAACCATCTTAATTGAGCATTTACAATGTCCTAAGTCTGTCCCAAGGACTCCTCCCGATGTCTCAAAGTCTCAAAGCAAGATAGAGAGGTAGGGAGAATCTGGACCCATTTTATAGACAAAGAAACTGAGGTTTAGAGAGGATTGTTTGTTTGTTTGTTTGTTTGTTTGTTTCTTCAGGTCATACAGCTAGTTAGCATTGGAGGCAGCAGACCTTATTGTGACCCACTATTCCCTTAGGCCTTGATATTAAATATGAGCTTAAGCAAACTCATGTCCATCTCGGACAAAGAGAGGGTACCCAGACAGGAAACCAAATTGCCCAAAGACAGCCAGCCACAAGGGGCTCTTTGGAAAGTAGAATGTCCCCTAGGATTTTTGGATATTTATCACGTGCTAGATGATAGAGGGGGCTGGGATTTAGCTCAGTTGGTAGAACACTGCGCTGCAGTCTCTGAGGTCCCGAGTTCAATTCCCAGCACTGCAAAAATGGGAGAAGGACCTGGCAATCCACTCCCAAGGCAATCTCGAAACAGTCTGCCATTGAAAACCCTATGAGGATTGGTATGAGTAGAACCAACAGCACCTAACAACCACAACAACAACAGGTGCTGGAGGCACAGAGCACAGAGCGGCTGCAGCTGGCTGCCACACGGCTCAGGGGATCACCTCATCTGTACGACGGACTTGAACCTGAGAGGGCCCCTGAAGAAGCCCTCCAGAACTCTCCGCTTCACCTGCTCTTTGCACCTTGCCTTCATTTGGCTTATTTTGCTTTGTTTCTTGTTTTTGTTTCTTTGAGACAGAGTCTCACTATGTAATCCCTGCTGGCCTAGAACTCAACATGTAGTCCAGGCTGGCCTCAAAATTATGGGCATCCTCCAGCCTCTGCCTCCTGAGAGCTAGGATTACAGGCTTGCGCCATGCGCCCAGCTTGTTGTTAGGTGCCGTCGTCAAATCATATTGGACTTACAGTGACCCCCATTGGGTTTTGGGTGGCTGTTTCAGGATGGCCTTGGGAGTGGATTGCCACATCCTTTTTCCATTTTGGGGGTGCTGGGAATCGAACCCAGAATCTCAGAGCCTGCAGAGTGGCTCTCTACCAACTGAACTAAATCCCAGCCCAGGTACCCGGTCTAGTTGACTGTAAGATCCTCATATTTAGAAGGATAGCTAACCCCTCTGATGGACAGGTCTTGATGGTAACTATCGAAGCTTGATAACGCCCGCACAGGCCACCGATTACCTCCTAACCTCCAATCTCCTTTCCCCATGGTGGCAGCCCATAAATATCTCCAGATTGTGCCATTGGGGAGGCAGATTCGAGACCCGCTTCCTCCCTCTGCCTGGTTCTGTAACAATCTGAGCCAGCTGTTGACCAGCACTTGGCCTAGACCCCTGGTCCTTCCTTCCAGGTGTTGAGCAATAGCTATGGGCCCCGTGTGGCTTGCTTGCTTGTTCCTCAAAGCAACCCACAAGGACAGGCCCGCTGCTTTCATTTCCCAGATGAGGAAACCAAGTCGCAGCATCCTCGCTCACTGTCCCAGCGCTCTGCCCCCTGGCTGGGGAAACACGCAGCCTGTGAACAGGTAGGAGGGACTGGACAGTACTGAGCTATTATTATTAGCAGTGGGGCGTTGGCCCTGGCTGATTTTCTTCCTCAGGCCTGGTCCGGAAGAGCAGAGGTTTGGACAGAAGCCGTCACAACACAAGGCAGGAAAGTGACTCAGACATTCCTGCAGGCCAGTCCAAGTCCAGCCTGGGATCCCAGAAAGTCCCACTGGCTCAGGTCCCCATGCTCAGAGTGCTCTGTGGAGGGAAAGTCCCAGGTGGTCTCCTGGGCAGGCAGAGGTGGGGATTTCAGCCATGACGACCAGCATGCAGAAAATGCTCACTCCTGGGGCCCCAGAGATGGGGAAACTGAGGTGAGAGAGGCTCAGCGCTTCACCCACAGCAAGTTGGTCGCAGTGACAAGCCTCATGGAGCCTGAACGCGCCCGGGGCTGGCCACAGCGTGTTGGGGGCTGAGGAAGTCATGGTGCCAAGGCCCAGGGCCTGCCTGGGAATGCGTCTGGCCCCCTGGGGAGTAAGATCGCCACCGGGCAAGGATGGCACAACGTGTGGGAGGGAAGCAGCAGCTTGGTCGTCCAGAGGAGGGCATGTGGGATTCTGTCTGGAGGGGACGGCGTGTGTTGGGGGCACATCAGGGAAGGCTCTTAGACTGGGCCTGGAAGGATGCATTTTGGCAAGAGGAGAGGGAGGAAAAGCATTACTATAGGAGGGAACAGCATGACCTGAGTCATTGACAATCCTGTCTCCTTAATCTTTAATTTCTCTTAGCAAAGATTTGTAGTTTGTTGAGTTTATTTCAAAGTATTTTATTCTTTTTCTTTTTCTTTTGGACAAAGTCTTGTTATGTAGTTCAGGCTGGCCTTGATCTTGTTGTCCTCCTGCCTCAGCCTCAGGAGTAAAAACCTTAAAATACAAAAATGAGCCGGGTGTGGTGGCTCACGCCTGTAATCCCAGTGGCTCAGGAGGCCGAGGCAGGAGGATCACAAGTTCGAGACCATAGGCAGTCTGCAGAACTTAGTGAGACCCTGTCTCAAAAAGTAAAAAATGGGCTGGGGGTGCAGCTCAGTGGCTCAGCATTTACAAAGCATGCAGGCACAAGGCCCTGGGTCAACCCCTAGTACCGCAAAAAAAAAAAAAAAAAAAAAAAAAAAAAAAAAAAAAAAAAAAAAAAAAAAAAAAAAAAAAAAAAAAAAAAAAAAAAAAAAAAAAAAAAAAAAAAAAAAAAAAAAAAAAAAAAAAAAAAAAAAAAAAAAAAAAAAAAAAAAAAAAAAAAAAAAAAAAAAAAAAAAAAAAAAAAAAAAAAAAA
>VMDO01004669.1:0-121979 GCA_007922755.1 Pedetes capensis | reverse complement strand
CCATAAAGCCATGAAACACATGAAAAAGTGCTCAATATCCCTAGCCATTAGGGAAATGCAAATCAAAACAACGCTGAGATTTCACCTTACACCAGTAAGAATGGCCAAGATCAATAAAACAAACAACAACAAATGCTGGCGAGGCTGCGGGGAAAAGGGAACACTTTTACATTGCTGGTGGAGCTGTAAATTGGTGCAATCCGCTTATATTTTTAATCCTTTTTTTCCTATTGTTTTTGACTCTATGACTTCAGCCTTTAAAATTAAAGGAATAATTAATGAGGTTCAAGGGTGCTTGCCTGAAATCCGAGTGACTCTGGACACACAGAATAATCCCACATTCAAGGCCAGAGGCAGCCTGTATAATTTAGCGAGACCCTGTTTCAAAATAAAAAATAAAAAATGAGCTGGGAGTGCAGTCCAGTGGTAGAACACTTGCAAAACTTGCAAAGTATGTGCAAGTCCTGGTTTCAACCCCCTGAATTGTAAATAAATAAATAACTATATATAACTAACTAGCTAACTAAATAAAATAAAATTCTAGTTTTGGATGTTTTAGAGAGGTTTTGGGAAGGAGTAAACCTAAGTTTGTATGCTCTGATCATTTTTCCTTCCAACTCACTCTGTCAGACCCCTATGCTCCTCCAAGTGGCTCAGGAGCATGCCATTGTTTCTCCCAAGTCTGTCCATGTCTGAACTCTAGAAAAACACTGTGTTCCTCTCCTCAATGATCCAGAGATGCTGCTGGACTTTGTGTCCAGATCTCCAAACACTCTTTTATCTTAAAAATCTCCCACTGTTCCATGTCCAGAGATTTCCCCAGACAGTAAATGATGTCTGTGCAGGGCACAAGGAAGACAAACCAGCCACAAACAATCTCTTCACCAATCAACCAACAAACAATTAGTTAAAAATTTTTCATATGTGATGTCTTCATAACTACTAAGGTTACTATTTGAAGGTCTAGAAATGTATTTCCTACTAGTTCATATGTCCTTGATTTTTTTAATTTTTCTGTTTCTTGGGGAAAGTATTTTTTAATAATGCCATTTCATTTCTGATCAATATCACATTTTCAAATAGCTATACTTTTTGTGTCTATAGCCATATTACCTGGTATCTAATCTTGCCTAATCTTAGAAGTTAAGCAGATTTAGCCTGGTTAGTCCTTGGATAGGAGACTTCCTGGGAATATCAGGTGCTACAGGTTAGGGAGAAGTTCAGTGAGGTTGAGTAATCTGCCTATAGTCATCCATTTAACTAATGTATTCTCAACCACAGATATGCTGTGAGATACTCTGTATACTATATTTTATTAGTCTAAACTGTCTTTTGGAACAAAAGAGCTATATAAATGGTAATTACGTATAAATGATTATAAAAATCCCATCTAAATTATTTTTTGGTTTTGCCAATATTCAAGTTCCAAGTTTATTTATAGTATCAACCAGCATTTTCTCAGAAATGCTCAACTTATTTATGAAGCAATTCTATGTTTTAGCAGATATTCTGCAAGCACCTACTATGTGGCAGAATTTGTGCTAAATCTTAGGCAATTATCGGTGAAAATATAAGAATTTTAGGGCCAGAAATTCTTGCTGTTCTCTTTTTAGATTTTACTTATTGGTTCATTTTTATCTTTTCTCCTTAGGAGAAGGATTCTTAGATGCAAAGAGCTTAATACGGTTCTTATGGTTTTACTTCCTTTAGCTGTGACATTGGCAGCAATTAGTTTTTCAGTCTCCTCAGTCTTGCAAGCTCATGATAGGCATTCTACCAGCAGGCACTGCTATAAATTACCAGCTGGGTCTGGCTTAGGAAATCAAACAGATATCTTACATCAACAAGTTTTTGGCTGATTCCTAGCTGTAAGAGGACTTGTTCCAAATCATCCTCTATAGTTACCAGTGAAAAATCAATAAGTAGCTCAACAGGATATGTGATATGGAGAAAAGGCATAGGTGAAAGGAAAATGCACAATAGAAAACAACATTTTCAATGGTATTTATATTCCTAAATTTATTCATCATCTTACTAGCTAATGTAGTGTATTTCCTAAAATACTCCTAAAATTTCCTAAATTTCCTAAAATACTAAAATAACAGAATATCTCTGAGTTAACTAAATTTTGCCCTGAGGACAAGAGGAAGCAGATATTGTTTGTTTGGTTGCCTTTACTGATTTTCTACCTTTGGCCATGGATGACTCCCTTGATAAACATGCTCTTTCTTCCTTTATTGGTAAGGAGTAATACAGAAATGGCTAACTGCCTGTATAAATTCCTTTCTGTTGAACAAATGCTGTTATAGCTGTATTTTACTCAAACATCAATGTTTGGGGAAGTCAGCTTTGATGCTTTAGTTTGTAACTTTGGGTGTGCCTCAGACTCATCTATGGAGGGTTTGAAAACTTCAAGTGCCAGCCTCTGCCCCTGAATGTTCTGGAAAGCTCCAAACATGAATGGTTCTGCTGTGTAGTCAGGACTGAGGAGCCTTGGGCAGCAGCATGAAGCTGACCAGAGGGGAGCCACCTTGGGATTTGTTTCTAGGATGCCCTGAGAGTTGGCAAAGGCTGAACCTGGTACAGTGTCCAAGCTCAGAGGACAAAAAATGGGGATCTCAGTTCATCGTGATAAAACAGAGAAAGGATACAAATGCCTTTTGCAAATGACTCAACATGTTCATTTACTATGACTTAAAAAAGTTGTTGATCAAGGCACCATGGCACATGCCTGTAATTCATAGTGACTCAGGAAGCAGAGGGAAGAGGGTGGCAACTTTGAGGCCAGAGGCAGCCCTAGAAACTAAGTGAAATCCTGTTCCAAAATAAAAAATAAGAAAAGTGCTGGGAGTGCAATTCAGTGGGAGAGTACTTGCTGAACATTTGCTGAGGCCTGGGTTGAACCCTCCAGTAGTGCCAAAAACAAAGAAATAAACAAACAATAGGAGTGGGAGTTGAGGCCAGAACTGTTCAAGAAACACATAAGGCATAAAGCAATTTACAATTTTGCAATAGGTACATTGAGAAACTAAGAGGACACAGGTAGAATTAATTTTAATAATATATTTAACAGTATAAAGCAAGTATCACTTCAGAACTTAACTTCAAAAATTATTGATGAAGTATCTTATGTTCTTCTATCATGCTAAGTCTTTGAAATTTGATGAGTCTTTTACACTGACAACCCACCCCATTTCAAATGCTCAGTACTTGAATATCATGAGTGGTTTCCATATTGGACTGGTCAAGTCCTGGTGAATCATTGTTCTAAATCCATTGGCCAGCAGCTGGCAGAGTCCCAGTAGAGAAGATAATCAGAGCTAGAAATTAGATTTTTCCACATGAAGATTCAGAGATCTGTCTTAGTGAAGATGTTCTGAAGAGTTATGGCTTCAGTAACAAATTTGCTGAGAAATTTGGTGGGCAGAATAAAAATCCAGCCACTATGGAAGCAGACAGTAGAGAACAATTAGAGGATAAAATTTAGGAAATCAGAAATTCAAAGAAGAAAATAGCCAGCAGTTATTGAGCATTGGTAATATTCCAGGAACAATTCTAGAGTTAATGGATTTCTTTTTTTTCAATCTGTGCAGCATCTGGATAAGATAGGTGGAGCCCACAGTGTGTGGCCACACATGGTAGGCATGATGGGAATCCTTGGGAGTTTTGCAAAGTGGTGGTTTTGAGGTTAGTATCTCTACTTTAGAGATAAGAAAAAGAGGATTTTTCTGTCACTTTCCTTACCGTGATGTGCCTTCACTCATCTGTTCTGCAGCAGCCTCCATTGGTCATTATTTCTCTCTGATTTAAATGGGCATTTTCCCATTTATAAGAAAAAGGTAAGAGAAGAGTATTAGATTCACACTATTCACACTTCCTACTTTGACTTAAATCTGATGATATTCCATCTTTCTGTATTGCCCCAGGGCAAGATTTATGGCTCAAACCAATTAGTTACTGAAGACTTATCAGGCCCCCAAACCCTACACAAGCAAATAGTAACTAGAAAACTCAAACAAATTGAAATGAATGTCTCTATTTTGTAAAGGGAGTGATTTTTTCCCTTCTGAATTCATTAAGCCTGAAACACAACAGGGTCTTCAGGACTCCTCTATTAGCCTCATAGGTAGTTAATACCAGGTCAAACTACAACTTATAGCAAAAGAGAAATACCAGGCTTTCAGATGGGATTTGAGAATGTGTTAATAGAAAGTTGTTTCAGTGCCAATACACTCTATGCTGCTGATTCCTAAGTAGTTCTTAGACTTCAATTTAAAGATAAAAGAATAAGATCACTTGGCAGAAGCTTGGACCATCAGATGACATGTTGTGCAGATTTTGAAGGGCATGTTCCAGCCACTTCCACTGAACATGGACTAGTGGATCAAAGGTACTCATTCCACATTCATATAGTTTCCTAAGTTATAGCACATAATCAGTGGGCTTTCCAAATTATCTTGGAAATACAGAGAATAAGAAAAGTGTGTTATGTGTGTTAAGGACCAGAGAACTTAGAGAAATGGAGAAGTAAAACGTAAGCTCCTAAAGTATTTTGAAGAAAAAGAACAATTTTTTCTCTGATTGTATATTGTTTATAGTTATTGTTAAGAGTTTTAAATCAATATATGTGTTTTCTTTCTTTTGATGCAATGGTATACTTATGAGTTGCTAGAGCACTACTTGTTACTCTCAGTGACTCATTCATTGATTCAAACTGTACTTAGGGAGCACTTGTCCACTACTAGTGCTCACCCCAACTGATGAAAGGCCAGCCATTGATTCTCATGGGAACCAAATCCCCAATGGGGAAAGAATGTCAATAGTGACAGAATTGCAGGCTTGTAGTACATATTAGAAATAAGACATTAATAACATGTGCTATGTAACATGTGCTATGTCACATGTGCTAAGCAGTAAATCATAGTACCTAGATTGCAACAATGGCCAGTGGGAGATTATTCCCTTTTCTTCTTGTAAAAAATCTAAATCTAGCTAGGGAGAGTGGAGGGCTGGGGTTTAGCTCAGTTGGTAGAGCTCCAGCTCTGCAGTCTCTGAGGACCTGGGTTCTAACCCCAGCATTGCAAAAATGGTGGTAATCCACTCCTGAAATAATCCTAAACCAATCAGCCATTGAAAACCCTATGATGGTTGCTATGACTTGGCCCTGACTGGATGGCACTTAACAACAACAACATGGGAGAGTAGATAAATGTACTCTTAATGAAAGCATAATCCACACTAAGTGCAAAGTAAGAGGTAGAGCTAGAACTTCAAAGGATAGAGAAAGCTACAATTTGACTTAGGTGATAAGTATCTCCCATGTTACACTGTGTGCTTCATGAGGGTCGTTTCCTTTTCGGGTTTTGCTCACTGTTGCATCTCCAGCACCCAAGATGAGATTTAGATCATCTCAGAGGTTCAGAAATACATTTGAATAATAACACCAAGCAATAATTCATAAAAGTACTCATTATGTGTTACCTCCTGTCCTTACCTTGAAAATGCAGGCAGGGTAGACAGGCTAAGGAAACTCAAGGAGGTTTCATGAAGAAGTAGCCCTTAAGAATGGGAGGAAGTTAAAGAGTCAGAGCATGAGGCAGAAGTGCATTTCATGCATTAGTAAAGATGCAAATGTTAGAATAGTATTCTGTATAGAAGTGCTACTAAATAAACCAATTTGACAAGAGGCGATTTGTATTAATATTTATAAAGAGATAAGACTGATGAGTACTTGGGGCACATTTCAAAGAGCTTTAAGTGATAGGCATTTATTTATTTATTTATTTATTTATTTTAATAGCTAAGTTCAGTGGGTAACAAAAACTCCCCCTGAAACAGCTCTAGTCAAAAACCTGCTCAAACTCTAGAAGCCACTGAACTTATAGAAGTCTCCCTCAAGGATTCATTCTCCTGTCCTCATTTACATTGAGAAGCAATTGCTGAGGTCTGTAAGCAGAGATGTTGAGATGCTGCCGGTTTTTCATGGCTTGAGGCCAGGAAATCTCTGCCCAGCTGGGGAGCCCTAGTCAGAACAGATCGCCTTTAAATGAGCAATCAGAGCCAGGTCAAATGTGTTCCAGAACAGACTGAAAAATGTGAAGCCAAATATGATAAATCGTGGTGAGTAGTTGGCTGTGAGAAAAATTGGCTCTGTGTGTTTCCCTACACGTTGTTCTGGGAGTCATTTGCGTGTTTATTGTTGGGTGCATTTTAAAAGCAAAACTCGGGCTCATCTTACAAATATGGCCAATAATTCTTCCCTGTTTGCCAGTTATTCCTATACTGTAATGAGGTGCCAATTAACATAAGCATTTGGTACTATCTGGATTGGTCACAATTAGGTGCAATCCAATTTCTGTGATATTAGCTGGAAATAACTCAATTACCCCTTCATCTCCTCTAATTCACTTTTTCAATTTCCTTTTTATTTCTATGCTGTGAGTTGAGATCCTAAGTTTTCCCCTAGACACCACAATGTTTGAAATTCTCTTCATTTTAGATTGTTTCTTTTTGTTATTTTTAAATCATAACTTTATTCATAAAATACATAAGTGCATAAAGTGGCTATGTGAAGGTTGCAGAACATGATTCTAATGTAGAACATTCTGATTTTCTGTGATATCTAGATTTTAGTTGGATTTTAATATAAAACTAAATGTAAGGAATATATTATGTTTAAAATACAAAATGCTACAACCCCCTCACCCGATAACATATTTCAAAGTGGATCAGCAGAAAAAAACCTACTCTAGAAATAAGTTGATCTCTGATGGATGAATTCATAAACCTGGTGTCCACCTTTCCTAACAGCTGGCAGATCCACTTTTGGATCATTGCAACTATTTAAACACATAATGATGCCAGTTTCTCCTTGTGCTTTTCTTCCATCTTGCTAATAAATTAACATTTTATACAGCTGCTACTCTTTTGATAGTAGGATTAAGTGCATTTTAAATGCAAAGGGAGAGAGGATAACATATAATTGTAGAAAAGGAAAGATAGCGTCAAGAATACAGCAATAAATATTAGAGATTAGAAAGGAGAAAAAATAAACTTCAAAACAATATTTTAGAAAATTTAGAGATATTATTCACAATGACATTATTCATAGTTTATTTTCTAAATATTTGTGATTGTTTTCAGAACTTTCATTCTTATCTACATATATTTATGGATTCTTTTTCATTTTCTCTGTAGTATGCTTATATTTTAAAATCAGAAAAATGTGATATCAGGTAAGTTACTGGAGCTATGAAAATTGTTAGGATTGGCAATATGACATCTGCAGTATCGTTTATTCGTAATGTGGTAGCTGTCTACCATGCTATTACTAGTCATGTTTAGATAGCCCAGGGAAAGTCATTTAAACTTCCTGAACCAGAGATTCTTCCCCTAGAATCATCTGTATAATTATCTGTCCATTGGTCATATGTGGCTAATAAATAATATATGGCCAGTCTCAACTGAGATGTGTGGTTAATGTAAAAAGCACATTGGACTTTGACGATGGTGCAAAAAGTGTAAAATAACTTATTGATAATTGTTTGTATATTGCTTACAATATATACAACTCATATACAACTTACGTGTTGAAGAAATAATATTTTGGATATAATGGATTAAATAAATATATAAAATTAATTTCATCTGTTTTTATTTTTTTAAATAAATGTTAGTGGGGTCCAGAGTAGTTACACTTTTGCTATTTCCATTGTTCACATATTACATCATTTTTGGTTACGCTTACATCAACTTTTATAATTTATGAAACTGATTAATATGTGGTAAAAATCTTATGCAATTATGGGTTTAGTCCTATTTTTCCCCATGTATTTGTGGAGTTGTAGCATGTAACTTGAGATTGTCCTGTCCCCCCTTTTAACCCTCAACTTTATTTCCCTTCCCCATGCCCCTTTCCATAACATGACTACTTATGTGGTTCACATTCTGTTTCTATCAGATAACACTGATCTAGAGAATGCATGTGTTTAACTTAATGGTTTCTGAGCTACTTTTCACTCAATGTTCTGTGAATCTAGAAACACATATAAATAATACATCACGATATAAGATAGGATGAGGACAGAACACATCATCCTGGGGCCAACGTGAGGGAATCCATGGATTGTTGTTGTTGTTGTTAAGTGCCATTGAGTTGGGTCCTATTCACAGCTATCCTCCATATAACAGATGAAACACTCCCTGACACTGTGCCAAGCCAGGCATCGTATCAGTGCTTCTCTGTTATTCATAGGGTTTTCAATGGGTGATTATTTTTTGGGAGTGGGCTGCCAGGTCGTTCTCCCAAGCTACGCACCTGGCGTTCCCAGACAGTTTCCCATCCAAGTACTAACCAGGCCTGGTCCTGCTTAGCTTGAAAGATCTGACAGGAGGATGCCAGGGTGGTATGGCTACGGAACAATGTATCTTGGCATAGGTTTGTGAAATCATCTGACACCAACGTTTGAAAATATTCAAGGAAAATGATGGGAAGAAAAGGAGGGAAAAAAAATAGCCCTGGAGGACTTTATGCTAATTGAATGAAATAAAGGCACCGAAGAACAAGCACTACATACTCTCACTTACATGTGGAATCTAAAAAGTTGACCTCCAGAAGTAGAGAGTGGAATTGTGTGTCCCAGAGGGCAAAGACAGGAAGTGAGGAGTAGAAAGATGCCAGTCAAAGGGGACCAACAACAAATCTGGAGTTTGTATAACCTAGTGGCTATAGTTCATAATAATACAATGTATTCTTCCAAACTATTGAAAAAGTATATCTTAAGTGTTCTCATCCCAAAGAAATGATGCATATGTGAGATGATAGATACAATAAGTAGTTTGATTTAATTATACATGTATCAAAATATTATGTTGTACATCATAAATATAAATATTTATTGATTGATTATACATTAATAAAAACTAATTTTTTCTGTACTAGGGAGCTAAAACCAGGATGTCACACTACTTTTGCAAGCACTCTAACACTGGTCTGCAACCCCAAGCCCCTGTTAATTTTTTTTCTTGAGATAGAGTCTCACTAAGTTACACAGGCTGCCTCTGGCCTCCAACCTGTGATCTTTCTACCTCCACCTCCCACGTCACTGGAATTACAGGCATGGGCCACAGCACTTGCCAGTACTTTTTAAAAAACCAATAGTGACATGTCTAATACAGCAGATACTCTCTTATCTGACTTCCACTTAATCAATTCACTTGAGTAACTGACAATCTCTGTTTATTTCTGCAAGACATTACATTTGCCTGGACCCACAAAAGCACAATGTACTTCTTTAATGGCTAATCAGGAGCCTGAACAATTACATACCAATAGAGACACATATTTACAGAGTCGTTTGTGTTGATTCTCAAAATGCTTTATGCCAGATGTACTCATTGTAATTACATAATTTATATAACATGCAATGTAATTAATGAAATACAAATGTGAAAATGCAGTTTTTTCTATGAATTATCATTTTAATGTTTTGGAATCAATAAAACCAAATTGTTGAAACATGTTGTCAAATTACATCTAGTTTTGGAATGAACTGCAAAAATCTATCAGGATTCTGTACTCACTTTGCTTCATAATGTTATTTAGGTCTGTGAAGAAAGTAGAATCATAGATGATATAATATGAGGTAATTTATTCAAGAAAGAGAAGGAAGAATTTTGATCACTCTTAGTCCCTACATTAAAAGATACTGCATGGATTTATGTTACACACATTGAAGCAAATGCTTAATGAATATATTTGTCACAATGTAGAATTAATTCCCTGCTACAACTTTTAAAATGTAATCAAATATTATGTGTGACGATATGGAATGAAGCATCTTCATTTTTTTTTTTTTGACAGTACTAGAGGGTGTTGAACCCAAGGCCTTATTCATGCTAGACAAGTGCTCCACCACTGAGCTGCATCCTCAGACCATTTTTTTTTGCTTTTAATTTGAGATAGGGTCTCCCTAAGATGCACAGACTGCCTCTGATCTTGAACTTGCCATCCTCCTGCCTTAGCCTCCTGAGTTGCTGCGATTTCAGCCATGCACCGTGGCTCCTAGCATAAAACACCTTCTAAATTACTGTTGACTTATTCTCCTCAATTTCTATTTTTTAGAGATGACAACCTTTCCACCTAATCGTCTTATTCACCTAGGCATAATCCTGTGGTGTTTTTCATGATACTGTTGTGTTATAGACTACACCTATAATTCTTGAGGCTGGCATGTGTCCTACACACACAGCCCTATGCTAACTGCTACTATCATCTTCAGGTTTTCTGTGCATCAGCCAAACTGCCCTAGTCACACTGATACACAGATCCTGCAGTTTCCCACCCTGGTTCATCATGCTTCCTCTGCCTACAATACTCACATCCATTCCTTAATTGGAAATTGGAATTCTACGACTTACCAGCTGTGTAATTTTGAAAACCTTGTCAGTATTTGGTACATGGTTGGGTTCAATAGATTACCTTTCTTTCCTTTATGCTATCTCCTTAACTCCTTTAGCATTTTGTCTGTGCTTCTGTCATGGCTTTTACATTGCTGGTTAGTGTGGTTAATGTGCCATTTGTATCTCACTTGATATATTAGAGATTACTAGATTTTCTTATCCTATCACCTAGTCTTCTTCCTTCCTTCTTAGAGATAGAACCTCACAGTATTCAGGAGGTAGTGCTTCCAGCGAAGGCATATTTTATGCCCTTCTTTTGGTTATTAGGCCACCAAATTCTGTCCAAAGATACACAACAGAAACATTGTATGAGACATTTGGGACTCTCTATAAAAGGTCAGAGACAAGCTATTCTTTGTCACTGTGCTCCCTATAATGCAGATAACAGCTGGAATATGCCACCCACTTTTGGTCCAGGAAATGAACTTGAGGTTTATTTTGGTTAAAACACAACTATTTTGATTTTGATTGAAATGCCTGTAGCTGTGGCCCTGTGGCATCTGAACCCATCAGATCTCGGAAGCTAAGCAGGGTCAGGCCTGGTTAATACCTGGATGGGAGACCGCCTGGGAACACCAGATGCTGTAGGCTTGAGAGGGGGACCCGGTAACTCACTCCTAAAAATCAATCTGCCATTGAAACCCCTATGAACAGCAGAGAAGCACTGACAATAGTGTTTCCTCTGTTGTACAGAGGGTGGCTATGAGTCGGATACCGACTCCAAGGCACCTAACAACAACAACGTGTTGAAATGAACTCTGTCTTAATTGATAGCTCTGCTAGACTCTTTCAGAAAAATTCTTTGTCCACAATACCTTTCTATATTTAATAGTAGTGTTTCCCTAATTATCTATGAAGAAACACTAACTTTTCCTCCCTAATCCATTAGAGGTGGGCACTTTCATAAAGTAAACTAATACATAAGACATATAAAATATGTCTCAAATTTTAAATTATTCGATTTAATAGGCAAAACCAAAGTTTAATAAGCATATTTATAAAAAATTGGAAAAACTTAGACTTATGTGAATTATTACTGGAAGTATTCATTTAAGATAATTAACATAGAAAATCATGACTATACTCCTATTTTGGTCATTCTGTATATAATTAGCAAAAGGTCATGAGTAAAATAGTAGTTCCATATATTAAACTCTTACTTGTTCACTTTAAATTACCACTGTGTATATCAGTATATCAAGTTTTTAATGTGATGAATAATTGTGATTAATTATTTAATCTAGAGTGGAGTATAACATTGCTATTTTTAATGGCATAATGTACAAAGGACTTTGATGGGAATGGAAGAAAGGATTTTAATGCCCCTCGTTAATTTCCAGTCCACTCTGTACTTCATTTAAATGTGAAAGCAGCTTTGCTGTCTTCCTGCTCCTTGGTCTAGTTAGAAACATGAACTCTGGAAGCAGACTTTCTGGGTTCATCTCTTCCTGAGTGATGTGTCTTTTCTCTGTTTATTTACTTTTTTTCCATGCTGCGGATTGAATCTAGTGCCTTGAGCATGCTAGTGCTCTACAACTGAGCTACTTCTTCAGCTGTTGGTGTTTTGAGACATCTCTCTTTGTAGCCCAGGCTGGCCTTAACCACGTGATCCTCCTGCCTCCACCCCTTGTGTTGGTGCTGGGATTATAGGTGTCGGTTACCACACCTGGCAGTATCACATTTTCTTTGTGAATAAAATGAATTTGTTGAAACTTCATAAGGTGGTTGTGAATATTAATATACAGAGAGAGTATCGTAAGTACTACTTTATTGCTAACACCCATGTATCTGAGACAAATGCAGGGAAAGGTGTTTGATAGTTGCAGAGCAAAGGGCAGGCAGGAGCTAGAAGCTCAGTCTCCACTGCCTCAATGCTGCAAGCAAAGGGACTTCTTTCCTTTGCCCTTCTGCCTTTGTGGACTTGTAGGAGGATCTTGTAGAACTCTAGTGTCTCCCAGGAAAAGGTAGAGTTGGGCCAGAAGAATGTCTGCACCTCTAAACACCTTTCTAGCTTCCATTCACTATACTCACCAAAAAGTCTTCTGGTTTCACTTTCCTTTGCCTCAGACATCTTAAAATACTGTTTTCTCCATTGGTGTGGTGGGCCATGCCCTTAAGCCCAGAAGGTATGAGTTCGAGACCAGAGGCAGCCTGGATAACTTAGTGAGACCCTGTCTCCAAATTAAAGAAAAAAGAAAACAGAAAAACAAAGAAAATGGACTGAGGGTGTAGCTCAGCAGTAAAGCATTTGCAAAGGATGTGTGAGGCCCTGTGTTCAACTCTCTAGTATCACCAAAACAAACAAACAAACAAACTGATAATAATAATGCACATACACTGTTTGCTCTAGGCTGAAAATTGTTGTTGTTGTTGTTAGGTGCCCTCGAGTTGAGTCCAACTCATAGCAACCCTATATACAGCAGATCGAAACACTTGCCGATTCTGTGCCAGGCAAACCGATCTTATTTATGTTTAAGCCCATTGTTGCAGACACTGTGTCAATCCATCTGGTGGAGGGTTTTCCTCTTTTGCGTTGACCTGCCACTCTTCCAAACATGATGTCCTTCTCCAGGGATTGATCTCTCCTGACTACATGTCCGAAATATGTAAGATGCAGTTTGGCCATTCTTGCTTCCAAGGAGCACTAGCCACTCTGAATTCTTTTTATCAGGCTTTTTATCTTCTGTTTAGATCATCATGAATTCTCAGACAATTAGTGCTGAGAAACTTATTTTGGAGCCGTCTTCTCATTTTCTCTTCCAACCAGAGCAATCTCTCCCATGTCTGCCAGGTGCTGCTTCCTTTATGCCTACCTTGGCTTCTCCCAATAGTCTGCATTGGCTTAGCCTGAGCCTCAAACTCCCACCCTGGTCTCTTCTCTGGCTACCTTTAAAGTGCATGCAATGTCTCCTGAGCCTCTGCTCTCTTGACATTTGATAGTAAAGAATCATCCAACTAAATATGAATTTACCATGTCTACTGGATAAGAGGGGCTGGGATTTAGCTCAGTTAGTAGAGCGCTGCACTGTAGTCTCTGAGGTCCCGAGTTTGATTCCCAGCACTGCAAAAATGGGAAATGGACCTGGCAATCCACTCCCAAGCCAATCCCGAAACAGTCAGCCATTGAAAACCCTATGAGGGTTGTTATGAGTCGGATACCGACTCAATGGCACCTAACAACAACAACAACAACAACTGGATAAGAAGACCTCTTCTCTAAAGACCCACTTGAATTCTGGATGATTCTAGTAGACTTATGGGGTTGATTTTTTTTGGGGGGGGGAGGATAAAGGCTACATATTGGTAACCTCCATTTTTGGGATTCCCAGGGGGATAGAGAGTACGCCCAACGTGGTCAGTCCCAGGAGCTCATCTAGCCCACATAGAATCCTATGGGGAAAGATAGCAATGGGTCACCTTTGCTACATCCAGGTATCTCACTCTTCCCCCATCCCATCGAGTGGGCCAAGATGGCACCCAAGGTATGGTAGCATTTAAAGCCTTCCTGGTGCCCAATTGGTCATTTCTGATCCAACCCTGTTACCCTGATTGGCTGGCTATCATGCCATATAAACTGTAGAGCTCAGAGGTCAGCAGCTATTCTGAACACCATCCAAGGTAAGCTCACCAGGTCCGTGCGGTTCCTTAGGAGCCCAAGTTAAGGAACCCCAGGCCCATTTACTTGTCTGCCTAATCTAGCCTTCAGCCTTCCTCCGAACTGCCTTCATCATACTTCAATCCCCCTGCCACCTCTATTCAACCCCTACCTCTACAATGCCAGATATCCTACATGGACCTACAGCTTCTCCAGGCAAGACTCCAGGAGTCAAGCTCAGGGTCTTGGAAGTGGCAAAAGCTTGGAGCTGGAAGAGTAATGACACCCGGGTGGCTCTGCCCCAGCGGCAGAGACAGCAGCTGAGGGCTTCCCTTCTCCACCTCCCCTTTCCCCTCTACCTAATCCTCCATTCCTTTCCCCTCCTTTGTGAATAAACCCGTCCTTCTCTCCTGTGCATGACGCTCTGTTCTCCTGCCACAGCCTCACCACTAGGTGTAGTGTCAGGGCACCCATCTCTTGCTTCCACCCACAATGCAGAGAGAGAGAGAAACCCCAGGAAGAACCTGACATTCCATCACCCAAGCAGGCCCGGAATACCCAAGGCACAACCTTCATACAATGTGCCATCCTTTCTGGTGGAGGCTTCTAAATGCAAGTGGTCAAAGGGTGCCTGGATCTGAGGTTCTTTCTGTTCATGAAGCTTCTGCCACCCATTTAACATCTTTCTGATACATGATTATGTGTTGATTTCTCTGAGCTATCACTATTCACCATGGGGACAACTCTGATTATTTCCCTCCCCAGACCTTAATTCCATGAAACCATGTGTCAGCTGGGATGGTCTTGTTCTTCTAGGTTTGTACTTAGGATACTTCTTATTTTGTATGGTTTTCTTCAACTTAAATATATGATGCACATTTGAATTAAATGTAGCTAAAATTCAATTGTTTACTCTAGAGATGAAGAAGCTGAGAGTTGGAGAGGCTATGTGACTTATTCAAGTCCATACAAATAATTAATGGCAAGGACAGGGCAAAACCTACTTCTTAATAATAACAGTTAAATGTACTAATCTTTATGTGTCTGTCCCTTGTCATGCTGCGAGGTCTTGTATGTTGCTGTGATGCTGAAAGCTATGCCACCAGTACCTCAGATACTACCAGGGCCAACCATGGTGGACAGGTTTGAGCTGAGCTTCCAGACTAAAGTAGACTAGTGAGAAGGATTTTGCAGCCCACTCCTGAAACAAGTAGCCATTGAAATCCTTATAAATAGCAGAGAAGCACTGTCAGATATAGTGCTGGTAAATGAGCCCCTCCAGTTGTTTATTGAATGCTTTCCAACCTGGGCATTCAAAAAACGACTGGGGAAGGGTTACTTCATCAAAGTAGAGTTGCTGGGAATGCAGTAAAGCCCCTGAGGCCTCCTTTTGCTGATGTAGCACAACTGAAAACGAGAAGAAACACAGTGGCTGCCACAATGGCTTAAACATAAAAAGATCATGTCGGTGGTGCAGTTTGGGTAGTCTTTTGTTCTGTTGGTTGTAGGGTCACTATGAGTCTGATCCAACCCAATGGCACCTAAGAACAACAAATGTATTTAACAGACAAAACAGGGTGGATATATTCTATTCTTATAAGATGGTTCTTATCGCTGAGTGTGGTGGCACACATCTGTAATCCCAGCAACTCAGGAGGAGGAAGGAGAATCAAGGTTTGAGGCCAGAGGCACCCTGCATAACTTAATCTTGCATAACAGGATCTTGAGATCCTGTCTCAAGATAAAAAATAAGAACATGAGCTTGAGTGAAGCTCAGTGGTCCAGCACTTGCAAGGTATGTGCAAGGCCCTGGTTTCAACACCCAAGTACCCCCAAAATAAAATAAAATAAAAATAATTCTTATAATTGGAACTGGTGGAGACAATCAAAGCTTAGAGCACTTGAATAATTTGTCCCAAGTTGAATGGTTAATGGCTTGGAATGAGATTCAAGCTCTCATTGCTGGCTTTGGAGTTGACCAGTGTGTCACCAGCCAGACTCTGCTGTCCCAGTCTGTCCCCTGATACCTGTGAGGTGCCTTTCTCTTCTTCTGATCCCTCCACAGCTGTAAAGGAAGCAAAGAAGGGCCCGTTATTGCTATTTTACCAATCAGGAAGTTGAGGGTCACCACAGACGGTACCCAAGAAGTCCAAGGATGGAGTTGGAAATTGTCCCCAGATCTGGCAACAGGTCTCTGGGAGTCTTGCTATTCCAAGGGGAAAGGATGAGACTCAGGCCTCAAGAATGGTAAAGGGGTTGGGCTCTGGCTCCTCTGTGGACTGGTCAGGCAACTCTCTTTTCTTTTCTCATTCTTTCTTTCTTTCTTTCTTTTCTTCTCTTTCTTTTCTTTCTTTTCTTGTTTTTTATTTTTTCTTTCTTTCTTTCTTTTTTTTTTTGCGGTCTTGAACCCAGGTCCTAGAGCTTGCAATACTCTACAAGTGCTGGACCACTGAGCTGCGCCCCCAGCCCCCCCCCCCTTTTTTTTTTTACTTTTTGAGACAGGGTCTCACTAAGTTACACAGAGTACCTTTGGTCTTGAACTTGCGATCCGATCCTCTCGTCTCCGCCTCCCGAGCCGCTGGGATTACAGGCGTGCGCCACCACGCCCGGTGGTTAGGCAGGGCTGGGATCCCTGTGTCCACCCAGCAATTAACTATTTTTTATCAACCCTGGTTAAAAAACTTAAATCTGTGGGAGGCACGTAGACGTCTAGTTTCTCTCCCCTAACTGACCAATAAAGAGTGTTCACGTTCTATTTTTTTTTTTTTTTTTTTGCTGCTTTTCAAATGATATCAGTGAACCAGCTAGTGTGTAAAAAATACATGTTTTTCTTTTATTTGCTGTTTGCAATATTATAATGTTCACTCTGAACACCCATTGACTTATGCACATGAACATTTGGTAATACTATGTTTGTCGTTTGGGTTGGACTTGGTTTACAGACTCAGCTAAAATTCCGTATCAGGGATTTGCTACTGTTAATCAGCATTGACTCAGCCAAACCAACAGGCCATCTCTGCCAGAACAGTGGCTCTATGCTGCCATCTACTGGATTCCTGTGGAAGATGCATTTCTTGAGTATTTATTAGAAAATACTGTAAAATGGAATTTAACAGAGACACAGAAAAACAGAAAGTAACATAATAGATATTTCTATACTGGAGAAGGAAGCCAGAGGAAATTATTTTAAAACCACAAGGGCTGTAAATAAAAGTAATGACGTTATGCTATACTTTCATTTTCTTTTCAACATTTACTACACTTGCTGTTAGAAATTTTGGAATGATATCAAATATCTGCTGCAGTATTGAATCAGACAGAAGCTGGGTGTAACCTCCTGGACATGTGCAATTTTCTTCTGGGCTAAAACCAATTTAGAACTAAGAAAGGTAATAGGGAAAAAGTCTCCCAAGATTCAGCACACAAATATCACAGTAAAAAGGAATTCTTGAGATAAAATGGAGTTTGTAATCCCTAGGAATGGCTCAGAAAACATTGTGCTTGCTAAGAATGATGATTTCACCTGAATTTCACCTTGTGACTCTACAGATGACTCAGAACAAGGAACTTAAATATTTTCCAAGCTCAAGACATAAAGAATGTCAAATATTTTAGAGGTCCCTGTGATTTAAAGCTCAAAGCTCAGATGATTGAAAACCAAAGTTGCCAGAATTATAATTTTTTAGTGTTTGTTTTAGAAAATAGAGTCAAATCATAGGAAGTTAAAAATACAGAAATTGTTACTATAAGAATAATTTTTAATGCTGTATCTTCTTGATTTTAGGTCAAATGTCAGTTTCCTCAGGGTTCAGGTTTAGATCAGTTGATAGAGCGTTTGCTCTGTACTTGATCCCCAGCACCACAAAAATGGGAGAAGGACCTGACAGCCCACTCCTGAAACAATCCCAAAACAACCAGCCATGAAAAACCCTTTATATGCCAGTCGCAGTGGCTCACGCCTGTAATCCCCAGCAGCTTGGGAGGCACAGGCAGGAGGATCAAAGTTCGAAACCAGAGGTAGTCTGCGTAATTTAGTGAGACCCTGTCTCAAAAAGTAAAAAAAAAAAAAAAAAATAGGCGGGGGGTGCAGGTCAGTGGTCCAGCACTTGCAAATCATGCAGGTGTGAGGCCCTGGGTTTAATTCTCTGTACCACAAAATAAATAAATAAATAAATTAATTAATTAATTAAAAATAATAATAAATAAACCCCCTAAACCAAGAACAAAATAAAACAAAACAAAACCCAACCCTATAAATAAGTAGAGAAACACTGACCTAGTATTGGGTATGACACAGTGTTGGAGAGTTTTTCATTCTATTTGTACATAGGGTCACTATGAGTTACACCAACTTGAAGGCACCTAGCACCACCACCAACAACAAGTCAGTTACCAAATAAGCCTTCTCCAACAGCCAGCAGAGGATGAGCTCCTTGTTGTATTTGGTCAGTTACCTTTTGCTGTTTTGACATTGAACCGACTGTGATTAAATACATGTGTAAATATTGTCAAATCTTCCTGTTTCCCCTCTCAGATGTTTGCTCTGTGTGCTTGGCAGAGAATATATATTTAATAAATATTTGCTTAATGAGTTAATAGTCTTTTGATATATGACTAGGGTGAGTATTACTTACTTCCAATCCATCATAACTTCTTTGTCAATCTCTATTGTCAATTGGTGACTGTGCTAAATCCCATTCCTGTAGTTAATTTGTATTCCATGTGCTCTTACAATATATACTAAAATGACAATTTGGCTCTTCCAAGTTCAAAGAATTCTGATTGCAAGAGTTGAAATATCGAGGACCTTCAGCTAACTAAAAATCCAGTGCACCAAAGTATCTCATTTCTCAGATAATTTGGGTTTTAAGGTCATCAAACCTATTGTATCTGTTACGCACAATAAAATAATATCTCAGCCTCAGTCAACAACTCAGTATTAGGTTGCTCTCAAACTCTAGGAAGAACTATTTGTATCTTTTCTTGTTTCTGGCGCCCTTTTCCTCCACAACTAGGACCATCCATCTGTCATGCTACTTGAGGAAGGGATGGCATTTGAAGTGGCTTTCATAGACCCTCTGACAGTCCACAGAGCACCGAGGAGACAGCCCCATGTGAAAAGCCAGTGCAATTAGCCTTCCTTCTCAGAGTCAGTGTCATAAGCTGCCAACAACTCCATTTCTCTCCTGAAAGGCTTGTGCTGTGCCAGTTAAGGCAACGGGCCTCCCACTGGGGCCGTACGCAGGCCAATGTTACAGGGTTAATGGTCAGGCTAAGTCTGTGTGTCACTTCCCACCAGCTTCTGAGTGTTCTGCCACGGGAGAATTGAAAACACATCCATTGTTGCAGACCAACCATTACTCTTGCTTCTCAACCAAGTGATGTGGATATTTGAAACCATGTGGACCATTGGTCCAGAAACATGACAACTTTGTTCATAAGCTCATTCTGGTATTTGTCCTGTTTCCCATTTGATTTGGGAGTATTTATTAAAGTGATCTCGTTAAGTAGCTCTCTGAGTCTGTGGTAGGAAATAAAAAATAGTATTATGTCAGGCATGGTGGTGTACCCCTGTCATCCCAGTGACTCAGTAGGCAGAGGCATGAGGATCATAGGTTCAATGCCAGAATCAGCCTGCATAACTTGGCAAGACCCTATATCAATCTAAAAAACAAAAAAGGGGTTGGGGGTGTAGCTCAGTGGTAGAGTGCTTGCAAATTATGTGTGAGGCCCTGGGTTCAGCCCCGCAGTACCATAAAGAAATGTTGTTCTCTAACCATCTCTATGTGGACAGGCACCACATTCTGATTATTGACATCTCCTACAGGTAACACCCTTGATGCTATTAATGCACTGCTGTTCTCTCAGTGGGTAGAGTGCTACACTGCAGTCTCTGAGGCCCCGAGTTCAATTCCCAGCACCGCAAAATGGGAGAAGGGCCTGGCAATCCACTCCCAAGGCAATCCTCAAGCACTCAGCCATTGAAAACCCTATGAGGGTCGCTATGAGTCGGATACCGACTCGACGGCACCTAACAACAACAACAAATTCTCTCAGTTTCCAGAGCTTAAAGAACACCAGAAAGGTAGAACTACTTTAAAGTCAAATGTCAAGAAGAGGTTAGGTTGTGATTTTGTGAATTTATGCTGACAACATTGCCTAAGAGAAGGAAAAAACCCTAAAAAGAATTTAGGAGGAGCAAATTAATGTTTCATAGTGTTTTCTCATTTTGGATTGGTTTTGTTGTTCATTCTTTAGGAAGATATTAGTCCCATTTTGTCCTAAATGTGACAAGGTCATTATTGACTGAGCCTCATTCTTCAGTAGGTTGCTTCTCCAGTGCAGTCTAGATTACTGAAGTTTAGTTTCATATCATTTTCTTCTCTTCCAATAGCTTAGCAGAAGCTAGCATTCACCTCATCGGGACCCCTACCTCTTCCCTCTAGACTC
This sequence comes from Pedetes capensis, assembly GCA_007922755.1. Lineage (NCBI taxonomy): Eukaryota > Metazoa > Chordata > Mammalia > Rodentia > Pedetidae > Pedetes > Pedetes capensis. The sequence continues at coordinate 101,473 of VMDO01004669.1, read as the reverse complement.
CGTTCTGTCCCTAGTCATGTGTTCTTTGGCTAGTGGTAAACCAAAGATAACTATCAAAAGAGAACCAGATCCCTTACTCTGCTACTGGACAACTGGATTTCTATAAGCATTGTTTGAAGTCCTTTGTTTTGGACACCTTGATACTGGTAAATACTGTTTTTATACAAATTTGATCTTCCCAAGAAGCCAATGTCCAGCAAAGAATACAGATGAATCAGCCTAGATATAGACACTTTGGCCTCAAAAGGGCAGCCCATTGGGTGTGAGATAAAATTTTATCCCATATTAGATAAAGGAAAGATACAGCATCAATTGTGATTAATACAAAATGATCTATAGCCATGGCTATTGGAACAGACCACTAGCAGGTAAAATCTTAATGCCAATGCAAACTCAGTTACAGTTGGCTACATAGATGCAGTGTGTGTTAGGGTGTTAATAACAAGTGTCCAAAGAGAGGGTAGTCTCAATCCAGACTCCTAGATTCAGTTAGATAGAAATAGTCCAAGTGCAATGCAGAATAGATAGGTTTCTTCTCCTATATTAGCTGAGCCTATGTCATCTACGGGGCTGGGATTTAGCTCAGTTGGTAGAGCGCTGCTCTGCAGTCTCTGAGGTCCTGAATTCGATTCCCAGCACCACAAACTGGAAGAAGGATGTGGCAATCCACTCCCAAGGCAATCCCGAAACAGTCAGCCATTGAAAACCCTATGAGGGTCGCTATGAGTCAGATACCGACTCAACGGCACCTAACAACAGCAACAACAATGTCATCTACAAACCAAACTCCTTTTTAGCATCTCTTGCAGTGAATTATGCTGTGTGACCAAGTGTTAGCCAACAGAAACAGAAATGTGGGGAAATTATGGACCCAATATTTAAAGGTGAGATGCTCACCTAACTTTTGTCCCTTCTCCCTCTTCTCACCAGTAGAAATTCTGATGGGTGGTGAGAGATAAGGAAAGATATATGTAGAAAAGCACAGCAATGAGAGAAATGTCCTGCATTACTAATTATGGTGGGGCCACAATTTAGCTCAGTTTTAGCTCAGTTGGGATTTAGCTCAGTTGGTAGAGCACTGTGCTGCAGTCTCCGAGGTCCTGGAGTTTAATTCCCAGACTCCCACAACAATGGGAGAAGGACCTGGCAATCCACTTCCAAGGCAATCTCGAAATGGTCAGCCACTGAAAACCCTATGAGAGCTGCTATGAGTTGGATACCAACTTGATGGCACCTAACAACAACAACAACAACAATGTTGTATGGACCACCCATTTTGACTTTTATACAACTGAGAAATAAAACATCCTTGAAAAACCACTACCTATAGTACATATCTTAATCAATATGTTGTTGTTGTTGTTAGGTGCCATCAAGTCGGTATCCGACTCATAGCGACCCTCATAGGGTTTTCAATGGCAGACTGTTTCGGGATTGCCTTGGGAGTGGATTGCCAGGCCCTGCTCCCATTTTTGTGGTTCTGGGAATTGAACTCGGGACCTCAGAGACTGCAGCGCAGCACTCTACCAACTGAGCTAAATCCCAGCATAGGAACAGAATATTTTTATCATGATGTTTTATCTCACTGAAAATAGTACTAGGGCCTAGGAAGGTAGAATTATATAAAGATTAATAGTGGAGGAAAGACTTATATAAATTTCTGACTCTATCACTTCCATTTTCTGTAAATTTGAACAAGGTACTGAATCTTTCTGTACCTCCAGTTGTCTTATTTGTGAAATGGAGATAATAGTAGTGTATAATTCATGGAGCTGGTGTCGAATCAATGACATAATAGGAGAAAATTGCTCCATGTGTGGTAAACATCTAATTGATATTTGGTATTATTTCTATTTTTCAATTGATTCTTTCCATGTCTATTAAAAATACCTAGATATATAATTTAGTCTCTCAAGTACAGTAGTGGTCTCTCTAAATGACCAGTTCCCATTTTAAGTGTAAAGTTTAATAGTTTAACATTTAAGTAAATCACTTGTTAATTTTGATAGTATGAAACAATTCAGCTTTACAATATGATGCAAAGATGAAAATCAGGTCACAAACTCAAGTGCTGTTTTGAATGTGAAGCAATAATTTTGTTATTAATAATGAAACAAAAAAGATAACAGTAATAAAAATAATGTTGTTAGGTGCTATCGAGTTGGGTGTGACTCATAGCTACCCTCATAGAGTTTTCAATGGCTGATTGTTTCAGGATTGCCTCTGGAGTGGATTGCCAGGTCCTTCTTCAATAAAAATAATAGTAAGGAAAATTGAGAACTTTTGTATGTCAAGCTTTGCACTAAGCCTTCTAAATGTGTTGTTTCTTATAATCTTCAGTAAAACTGAATAACATTAGCTATCATATGCCATTTAAGGGTGAGAGAAATCAAGGACAAGTTATTTTGTTTCTTGCTGCATAACACATAATCGTTGACTCTATGTGAAATTTGTACTTCATTATTATTATGTAACTCAAAAGCCTGTTTATTTTCCATTATTTTACCTTGCCTCCTTGAACTCCAGTCTAAAGAAGTATTCAATTTTCATGTTTTATATCCAATATATTTGGGCAAATGTCATGGTTTGATTGTAAAATGTCCCAAAAGGTCATGTGCTTTAATGTTTGGTACATACAGCTGGCAGTTCTATTTGTGGAGGTCATGGAACTCTGGAGGTGGTACTCATCTTTTCAGAACTGGTCACTGAGGGGTGGGCTTTGGAGGTTCTTACCAGGACCTGAGGCTCTGAGCACGCTCTGCTTCTTGCCCCGCAATGCTGTAAGGTAGTCTACCACAGGCCCTGCCTCCACCACCAGGCCTGTCCTGCTGCCATTAGCTGATCCTCTAACTGTAACCTTCCAATAAACCTCCTTCTCTGTGAGTTTGTTTGAGCTGGTTTTTCTGTTACAGCAACAATAGCTGACTAATACAGTATATGCATCAGTTTCACATTTTTATGTTTCTTAGAGATCTAGAGGTTGATTCTAAGCTCAGTATTTTACCTTTTTTATTGCATGTATCCAGTTTTTTTTTTAAAGGAAGAATGAAAGTACTTTACTGGGATTCTAGTTGGATGAAGGGAGTCTCCTCTTTCCTCAAATCTAGTATATGATAGGTTAATTCTTTTGGGGACCATTGTCGCATATTTTTAATGAGGCAGGTACTATTCTAATAGCAAACAGAAACAAAGAAAGTGGAACGCTACTTCCAAACTCCAGGCCTAAGTTTTTCTACTTGAAGAAGTGAATCTGGTTGAGCCCACTCATCACTAGCCCTTCTAACTGTGGATAGAATTATTTAAATAGAACACTCTTATCACCTCTCTTCTCTTTCTCAACTTTGCACCTTTCCTTCCCCATTCTTCGCTCTCCCCCTAAATTAGTCATATCAAAATACTTTGCTTTAATCATCCTGAATGGGCCATCTGCTTCCATATTTCATCAAAAAGCAGAATTTGATCATGGCTGCCATAGAAAAATACATTATTTATATTAAAAGCAAATAAGTCTGACATTTATACCAACGTGGCCTAAATTCTCCTAAATCTTGTCTTATATGTGAAATGTGTATGATGAGTAGAATCTTAGAAAGCTCTTAAGAAGGTTTTCACAGTTGAACAAGTCCCTTTGATCTTCTCAAGACTTCAAAGCTGCAAGTGAAGAATACAAGAATATTTCTGAAGTTCTGAAAATGACTCACAGGTAATTTCAAGTTAGGCTCAGGATTTTGTCTGATTAATGAATGATATGTATATTAAGTGGATGCCATTTAACCATTAATGCAAAGTACCAAATCTATGTTAATTCTACCACTATTTGGCTATCATACATGATCAGGAAAAGTCTCTCCTTTTGGTGTCAACATTGTATAATATGAAAATGTAAATCCATGTTTAGATTACTCAATGTCACTTGAAAAATGATTATTTCTTTTCATGCAGTCATTTTAATATATTTATATAATTATACAAGATAGGTATAATTCTATTTGATTTATGTACTCCCTTTTACTTAGAATTTACTAAGCACCAGTTCTGAGCAGAATCTTTTACAAGGTGAATATATACTTGGTATATACACATTTTGGGTATATTTCAGTATATGCACTGGGTAGAAAATAAAGGAGGAAAAAAACCTTATGCACGCTTTCCTGGTATTTATATGAGGTTGAGAGAAAAACCATATAGTGTGCAAAATGACAAAGAAATATTGTAAAGAAACTATAAGTATGCAACATAAACCTAAGTATTTTACTGATGTTAATGAGTTCACACGCAAATGTGCTACAAATTTTCAAAAGATAAATGAACAAGGAAAGAGAGTGAGGAAGGGAAGAAGGGAGAGAGAGGGAAAGTGACGAGGAAAGAAGTAAGGCAGTCAGGGAGGAGGGAAGGAAAGAGAAAGATCTTTCGTACAGTCAGTCACAACAAAGTCTCACAGTATTCTGGGGTTGACTGTACTCCACAGACAAACACTCCAGGAGGAGTGCCTTGTCCAAATGTTAACCACAGACTTAGATGAGTAGACAATACTTACCTTCTGATAAGTGTTTTTTCTTTCCCTTTTTGTCTTCTTCTCCCATTTCTTTAACCTTAGGAAAGGATAAAGGGTAAATGATATTTTATGTTGAAATTTATAAATCCATTATTCTCATACATCTTTGGACCTTATACAACTAGGGACTAATAGCATTCTTTATGTGCTGGAAAGTATTTGGGAAAGAAGTTAATAAAGAATCTAACAAACCCTTAAAGTAAATGAATATATTGGTGATTTATTATTAGGGTGAATTTTCTCTAGGAATCCATGTGGTAGTAAACACAGAATTATTAATGTACTTATGAAGATCGATGCTTTTACTCTTTAAGTGAGAGAAGAAGAGCATTAGCACTGGCTGATATGTGTGTGTGTGTTTGTGTGTGTGTGTGTGCACATGTACACGCATGGGGGATCAACAATAAGAACAGACTGATAACACTTTTTGAAGGTGAGAGGACAGGGACACTGTGAGTTGGTAACCAAGTAGAAGTTGATGCACTCATTTTCAAAAGCCTAGTCATATTTACCACCATATATAATTTTTCCTTTTTTTTTTTTTTACAGCCACTGCCATAGATTTTTCTTGGCTTCCAATTTTTCTATGTTTGTGACTCTTAGCCACTCTAGTAACAGCATTTTCAAAATACTAGCTACCTATGACTAGGGAAAAGCTGACAGAAGAGATCATTTGAGCAGTAATTTTTGGGACTAAACATTTTATGAAAAGAGTAAGAGGAGAACACTAGTGTTTACAAGGTTTTCTTCATACTTACTGTTTCTTCTGCTTAAACATAACTGACACAAATTTTTTCTCCCCAACATCAGGAACATTGGGAACCCTAATGGTGTTCCTGAGATCCTTGTCCTAGGAAACATTTCCACTGACCTTTGGAGCATCTGCATTTTGATGTAACACCTGAACTCCAGGGGTTGGAAATCCGAAGAAATAGCAGCAGACTTGGCTGAGATTAAAAAAAAAATATTTCAGCCAAGTTTTAATACCACACTAGATAGTCACTCTGAGCTGCTCATGCTGGGTCAAAAACATGAGAAAGTGCTGAGGGCAATACTTGTATGAAGTCATATAAACAAAGGACAGAGTGATAGCAAGAATTTTGCTTTTTGTCTGTATTCCTATACTCATGAGAGGCACAAGAATGAATCATATAACAGAGGTGATGTTAATCTACCAGCCCAGTCATTTGGTCCTACAACTGTGTTGGGTAAGCATGGGCAGGATGGCCAGTAATGCTATATATTTATCTCCAGATTAGGAAATCAGAAAATTTCAGAAGCAGTGAGGTAGTTGAATTTTTTTTAAAAAAATAAGTGTCTGTTTACTGCCTACTTCTGTCCTTTCATTTATTGATTGACTTAGATATTTTTGCTTATGGAGAAGCTCTGAAGGCATATTTTTACAAACTGAATGAAAAGAAAGGAAATAGAGTGAAATTAAATGAATACTTAAATGATGCTTGATTACAACTCTAAAGCTGAGGTTTAGCTCAGTTGGTAGAGTGCCGCTTCACACTTTCTAAGGACCTGAGTTCAATCTCCAGAACTGCAAAAATGGGAAAAAAATGTGGCACTCTACTCCCAAAGCAATCCTGAAACAATCAGCCGTTGAAAACCGTGTGAGGGTTACTAGGAGTGGGACATGACTGAATAGCACCTAACAACAACAATCAACTCTAAGCATTCAAACATTTAAGCTATTTTCATGACAAAATCTTTTTTTCTGCTTTCTATGAAGATGTTTAATTGTCTGTATACATGTCTCACTGGCTCTTTCAGGAAGACGTGAATGCACTTTATAAGTATTATGGACAGGCTGCTTTGGAGCATGAAAATGGCAATGGAAAAAGAAGATGAGGCCATATTTCTAAGGCTAAAATTTGGCATTTACATTTCAACAAAGCTTATTATTACTGACTTGATTGAGGTATACTTTACAAATTGTAGGGCGAAGTTGGGAGGAAATTGGCAAAAACCCCAAAACTGGGAAAACATCTTTTGAAGGTCTGGTTTGTAAATTAGAAATCTAGGGAAAATGAAAGTAACTTGATTCAATGTTTGTACAAAAGCCTTCACAAATCCCCCAAACCTGATTGGACAATTGGCCTGATTGGCTCAGGCCATTCCCTGGGTGAGCTATATAACGATCTGCACTGTGGCAGCTTGACCATTTTTTCCCCTGGACCACTGATGAGGAAACAAGCTCTGTCCGCTCTCTCGCCCAAACCCGAGTGAATTGTGTTTAGTATCTGTGTGTGTGGCTGCGCTGCCCATCCGAACATCTGGGCCGACCGGGAGGTGCACGCCATACAACAAACAATTCTAAGTCTTCATTTAAAAAGTATAGCTTTAAAATTTTTTCAGTATAATGGATTGAACACAGAACCACACATATACTAGGCAAGTGCTCTACCACTGACATGCACACCCAGCCTTGTTTTATTTTGTTTTTTATTTTGAGACAGGGTTTCCCAAAGTTGTGCAGGCTGCCTCAAACCTTGAACTCATGATTCTCCTGCCTCAGCTACCCAAGTTACTGGAATTACAGGGATGTGCCACTGTCCCCAACTTAAGTGTATAGTTTTATGAGTTTTGATAAATATTTACACCTATGTAATCACCACTGCCCCCGCATGTCTGTCAGCTTGTCATGCTGTGAGGGCTTGGGTGTTCCTGTGATGCTGAAAGGTATGCTACCAGTATTTCAGATATCAGAAGGGTCACCCATAGTGAACAGGTTTCAGCTGAGTTTTCAGACTAAGACAGATTAGGGAGAAGAACCCAATAGCCCATTCCCAAAACAATTAGCCATTGAAAACACTATGTATAGCAGAGAAGCACTGTCAACTAATGTCAGAAAATGAGCCCCTCAGGCTGGAAGACATTCAAAAGACAACTAGGAAAGAGTTGTCTCCTGAAAGTAGAGTCAATCTTAATGAATAAAGCCCATGAGACCTCCAGTTGCTGATGTGGCCCAACACAAAATGAGAATAAACATAATGGCTGCAACATCGAGCTCAAACCTAAAAAGTTCATGTGCACGGCACAGTATTGGGTAAGGTTTCATTCTGTTTTATGGAGGGTCACTATGAGTTGAGAGCTGACTTGATGGCACTCAGCATCAACAAATCACCACTGCCATCAAAATAGAGAATGTTTTGTCTACTATTGGTATAGTTTGAATCTTGAATGTCCCCTAAAGGCCTATGTGTAAAAGCTTGGTCCTCAGCACAGCCTGTAGCATTTGGGGGAGGTGGTGGAACCTTCAGAAGCCAGATCTTAGTAGAGAGAAATTAGGCTCATTAGGGGCATACTTCTAATAGGAATACTGGCACTCCAGCCCCTTTCTGTCCGTCTTTGCTTCCTGGCTGCAGTGAGGCAAATAGTCTTTCTTTGCCACACTTCCCATTGTGATGTATTGTGCTGCCATAGGCCCAAAGCAACAGGGCTTAGTGATTGTATTGAAACTTCTGAAATTGTGAGCCAATATAAACCTTTCCTCCTTAAAGTTGTTTATTTCAGGCACTTTGTTACAGTGATGGAAGCCTGACTTACATAGTTATGAAAGATTCCCTTGCCCCTTCCCAATCAACTCCTTTTGAACTTTATTTCCTAAGTAACACTTGAGTTGCCTTCTGTCATTATAAGTTAGGTTTGTTTTGTTGAAGGTTTCAATTAAGTGCAAATAAATAATAAAATACGTGTTTGAATCTGGTTTCTTTCATTCTCCAGAGTGATTTTAAGATCTGTTCATGTTGTTTGAATAGCTGTGTCCTTCTTATATGTCTTTGTACACATATACCACAATTTGTTTAACCATTTACCTGTTAATAAACACTTGAGTTGTATCCAGTGTGGAAATAGTATGAATGGAGCTACTATGAGCATGTGCGTACAAGTTTCTTCATGGACATGCAATTTTATGTCTTTTGGAAAAATGGCTAGGAGTAAAATGGTTGGATAATATGGTAGATGTATGTGTGACTTTTAGAGATTGCCAAATATTCTCATAGTGGTTGGGTCATTATATATTCCCACCAATGATGCTTAAGAATTCCAGATACACTGGGCACTGCTGCACAGGATGATCAGAAATGTAAGGCCAGAGGCAACCTGTGAGACCTAAGACCCTGTTTTAAAATGAAAAATATAAAGGAGGCTAGGGTGCAGTTCAGTGGTCAAACACTTGCCTAGCATTCATGAGGTCCTGGATTCAACAATTTAACAACCAAGTACTGCAACAAAAAAGTGCAGAGCTGAAAAACTTACACTCCTAATTTCAAGTCTTATTTTAAAACTATAATAATTAAGGAAGTGTCATCTTGATATGGGGCTGGGATTTAGCTCAGTTGGTAGAGCACTGCTCTGCAGTCTCTGAAGTCCTGAGTTCAATTCCCAGCACCACAAAAAGGGGCGCAAGACATGGCAACCCACTCCCGAGGCAATCCTGAAACAATCAGCCATTGAAAACCCTATAAGGGTCACTGTGAGTCGGACATGACTCGACGGCATCTGACAACAACAACAACATCTTGATATAAGAATTTGCACACACATCCACAAAACAAATTGAGAATCCAGAAGTAGAACTGCACATCAATTTTTTCACAAGCTGCCAACAAAGAAAAAATTCTTTTATTCATAAATTATTTTGGAACAACTAGATATTCATATGGCAAAACTAACCTTAATATTGACTTTGTACTAAGGATGAAGTCAGTTCAAATAGCTCTTACATCTATCAGCAGCAATTGGACTATAAAAAGAAAGCATATTTCTAGAAAAAAAAAGAAAATACTGTGATCTTCAGGTAGGTAAGGATTTCTTAGGCACAGAAATGCACAAAGTATGTAATAGTTTATATTTTACTGCTCAGAAATACACCCTTTAAACATGTAATTCATAAACTATAAGAAAATATTCACAGTGCATATGTATATATATGCACCCATATGACAAAGAACTTTTAACATACACGAAGAAATCTTACATCTCTAGAAGAAGACAAATAACACATAGCTGGTCCCCAACTAACAATGGTTTGACTTAAGGTTTTTCAACTTTATAGTGATATGAAAATGATACACATTCAGTAGAAACTACACTTTGAATTTTGAACTGTAATCCCTTCCCAGACCAGTGATGTGCAGTACAATACTCTGTCACAATGCTGGGCAACAGCATTGAACTACAGCTCCCAGACAAACACATTACCATAAGGTTAAATAAATGATATTCTACAGTATGCTGTGTTGCTAGCATTTTTTGGACATAAATATTTAATATATTACCTGAGATATTTGGCACTTTTTTTTTAGGAAACAGGCTTTTATGTTAAATGATTTTACCCAGCTCTACACTAATTTAAGTGTTCTGGTACCTTTAAGGTAATTGTTGTTGTTTGGTGCCTTCAAGTTGTGTCTGACTCATAGTGACCCTCATAGGGTTTTCAATGGCTGATTGTCTTGGGATTGCCTCCAGAGTGGCTTGCCACGTCCTTCTCCCATTTTTGAGGTGCTGAGAATCCAATTCTGGACCTCAGAGGCTGCAGAGCAGCGCTCTACCAACTGAGCTAAATCCCAGCCCATGCCTTTAAGGTATGCGATGCTAAGCTATGATGTTTGGTAGGTTAAGTATATTAAATGAATTTTTAACAACATATTTTCAGATTATGATGGGTTTATCAGGATGCAACACCATTGTCAGTTGAGGATAATATTTAAAAACATTAAAGGATTCTAGTAGATAATACATACCATGAAGAACAGCACATGAAAAGATGCTTACCCTCATCATACAAGAGAAAAATGGACATTTGAATCATAGATCTCATTATATATCTATAAGAATAGCTAAAATTAAAAAGAATGACCATATCATGTTGGTTGGGATATGAAACAACTGGAATTCTTTCCTTTTTTTCTTTTTTTTAATTTTTGCAATAATAAGGGTGGGGGTTGAACACAGGGCCTCATTGTATTTATAACTTTTGGCAGGGGAGGGGAGAGAAAATGTCTTGCTTTGTAGTCCTGGCTGCCCTGGAACTCAGATTGATCCTCCTCCCTCAGCCTCCTGAGTGCTAGGATTATAAGTCTGAGCCACCATACCCAGCTATTTTTTAAAAATAGTTTTGGCTATTGTATTAGCCAGGGTTCTCTAGAGAGAAAGAACCAATATCATGTGTACATAAACATATAAGAAAGGAGTTATTGGAGAAGTTGGCTCATGGAAGTATGGTGGCAGAGTAGTCTCACACCAGGCTATCTGGAAGATGGAGACCCTGGGATGCTGATAGTGTGGCTCAGTTCACATTCAAAGGCCTCCAAACCAGGAAACCCCAAATTGTAACTCTTGGTTTGAGGCTGAAAACCTGAGAAAAGGGAGGGATGCTGGTGTAAATCCTGGAATACAAAGGTAGGTAAGTCTGGGGTTCTGATGAACAGAAAAAAGTCTACTTTTAGAAAAGATACCAATTTACTTTCTGTAATTATTCTTTCTAGGCTTCCAGTTGATTGAATGGTGCTTGCCCACATTGAAAATCTTTCCCATCTAGGTCATTCAGGCTCACATTATAATCTTTTCTGGAAGTACCTTCAGAAACACACTAAAAATAGTGCTTTAATGAGTGTATTAGTCAACTGGTGCATCACTGTGACACAGAAACCAACTGAAGCACACTTATGGGAGGAAATATTTATTGAGGGTTCATGGTTAGAGGATCATAGTCCATAGTGGTGGCAGGGCAGGCATGAGAGTGGCAAGTAGAATGACTCATGGCAAACTAACTCACATCATGGTGGATCAGAAGCGAAGAGCAGAGAGAGAAACTGGAACTGGGCCTCTGGGTGAAAACTTCCAAAGATCTTCCCTCTGTAACTTACTTCTACAAGGCTAGATCCTGTCTTCCATGTTCCATCACCTCCAATGACGGACCCATTATCTGGGGGCCAAATATTCAAACACATGACCTTTGGGGGACATTTTAGATCCAAATAACACCAAGAGTCTAGAGAATTCCTTAATCTGGTCAAATTGACACCTAAAATTTATCACCACAGTTATTCTATATCTTTGTATAATTATTGTTGGAATTAGCTTGTCAACATGTGCAAAAATATCTGATGGAATTTTGGTTGGGACAGAACCATATCTTAGCAATATGGTCTCATCCAATCCATGAAACAAACTTTTCCATTTGTTTATTGTTGTTGTTGTTAGGTGCCATGGAGTCAGTGTCTGACTCATAGTGACCATATGTACAACAGGTAAAAAAATATGGTCAGTTCTTCTCTCTATTCATGGGGTTTTAAATGGCAGATTGTTTTCTTGGAGTGGGCTGCAGGGTCCTTCTCCCAAGCCTACCACCCCTGGTGTTCCCAGGCAGTCTCCCATCCAAGTACTAACCAAACCTGACCCTGCTTAGCTTCTGAGATCTGGCAGGATTGAGTACCACAGTGGTATGGCTGTTTAGATTTTCTTTAATTTCTTTTAATCATAACTTGTGGTTTCAGCAATTTTCACATATCTGTTACATTTATGCTTCAGTAGTTCAGGTTTGTGGATAGTATTGCACTTTGAATTATTAATTTATTTTTAATTTGGGAGGTTTCATTGCTATTGTATATAAATGTAACAAATGTGATTGATTTTTACTTATTGACTTTGTTTCCTACAAATTTGTTAAGCTCATTTATTAGTTCATGTATCTATTTGTACATTTCTTAGGAGATTCATCATACACTACCATGTTGTTTGAGAATAATGATAATTTTCTAATCTGTATAATTTTTACTTTTTTATTCTTGCGTGATATTGATGAGAATTCCCAGTACAACATTGAATAGAAAGAGTGATAGGAAGCAATCTTTTGTTAATTCTGTTCTTATGAGAAAAACGTTTTAGCTTTGAACATAAAATATGATGCTAGCTATAAGTTTTTCTTGAATGCACTTTGAGAAATTTTTTCCTATAACTTGCTTGAGGGAGTATTTATTATATTTTATTTTACATGTGCATGAATTATAGAAAATTTCTTATATAAAAATGCATATAAATGTTATAAAACACTCATGAAATAGATGTGTAGTGTTTTTAAAGTGCTAGAAAATAAAAAATAAATGAGACATGCTACCAATTTAAGTGATTTAATAGTTCTGCACTTTCAAAAATGTGAAACAAAGTGACCCTTAAACTGAACTCTGAAAGAGAACTTATTGGTAGAGAGAAGATTCTGAACTACTCACTGGATTATGATGTCCTGAGATTGATTCTCTTACTTGAGATAAAATCATCACCACCATTACCACCGCTGCTATCCACTGGACCACCTTCACTACACTTCCCTACTGGGTCAAGAGACACATGGCTCCTTCTTTGATACTCATGAGGTATACTCTTTCATTTGCTTTACTTTTGCAAAGCTGAGCTTGGGTGGAAATTTTTAGAAAGCTTCACAAAATAGCAAGAAAGAACTGTATAGAAATCAACATATAGACTCTAGGAAAGCCTAAACTTCTTCCAGAGACATTTTCTTGGGCACTCCTTTTAAAAAGATTATTATACTTGTTGTTGTTGTTGTTAGGTGCTATCAAGTTGTTCTGACTCAGAAATCTTTCATACAACAGATGAAACTCTCCCCAATGCTATGCCATGTCTAGCACTATGTCAGTGCTTCTCTATTTGTAGAGTTCTCAATAGCTGATTGTTTTGGGATTGCTCAGGAGTGGATTGCCATGTCCTTCTCCCTTAGTATATAGGTGTGTAATAATCCTTTTGCAAATAAGCTCCACCAGCTTAACTTTGGGAAAATTCAATGTTGTTATTAGGAGCAGTTAAGTCAGGTCAGACTCATACTGACCTAGGTATAACAGAATTGTGGGGTGAGTGCCTACCGGTCTGGCCTGGATGTTCAGATGGGCAGCACCACCACGCACACAGATACTAAACACAATTCACTTGGGACCCTTGGGTGAGGGGCACAGACTCCTGTGGCCCTTAGGATGCCAGTGGAGACAAGAGAAAGGAAAAACCTCTGGCACTTTTGCCTTGTTGGGACAAACACAGCTCTTTATTTCTCTCTACCTACCCTTAGAAGGGCGGGGAGAAACCCAAAGCATACAGCTTTAAGTACTAGCTGCTCTTATACTGCCTAAAGGGCAGATACTCCCATGTTGGTGGACTCAGTGGTCACGAGGAGAGAGTTCTTGCTTCACTGGTGGTCAGACAGAGAGAGAGTTCTTGTCTTGGTCGGTGGTCAAAGGTCCAGGCGAGAGAGAGAGAGAGAGAGAGAGAGAGAGAGAGAGAGAGAGAGAGAGTTCGTTCTTTCCTTGCTGATGGTCCAAGGGAGAGAGAGGAGAGAGAACTGTTTCCTCATAGGAAATCTGGGCAAAAAAAAAAAAAAAGGGGTCAAGCTGCCACAGTGAAGCTCCTTATATAGCTCACCCAGGGGATGGCCTGAGCCAATCAGCTTTGAGTCCAATTGTCTAATCAGGTTCCGGGGATTTGCGAAGGGTTTTGTACAAATGTCCAATCAAGTTACTTTCATTTTTCCTAGATTTCTAATTTACAAACCAGATTTTCAAAAGCCATTTTCCTAGTTTGGGTTTTTTTTGCCAATTTCCTCCCAATTTTCCCTACACAGAATGAAACAATCCCCGACACTGTGCCATGAATATGATCTTTTTTATGTTTAAACTCATTGGTGCAGTCACTGTGTCAATCCATCTAGTTGAGGGTCTTCCTTGTTTTTGTTGACCCACCACTCTCTCAAACATCATGTCCTTCTCTAGAGATACGTTCCTCATGACAACATGTCCAAAATATGTAAGATGCAGTCTAGCCATCCTTTTTTCCAAGGAACACTCTGGTTGCACTTCTAGGACAGACCTGTTAGTTACTGTGCCAGTCCATAGTATATTTGATATTCATGTCCACTATCATAATTCAAAAGCATCAATTCCTCCCCTACCTACCTTACTCATTATGTAGCTTTCACAACTTTATGATGTGACTGAATATAAAATGGCATGAGCCAGGCATACCTTCATCTTCAATATGAATCTTTAGTTTTCAGCATTTTAAAGAGGTCTTCTGTAACAGCTTTTCCCAAATGCAATGCTTCTTTTGCTGTCTTGACTGCTGCTTCCATGAGTTTTGAATGTAGAACCAAGTAAAGCAAATCTTGGACAGCCTCAATCGTTTCTCCATGTATCATGAAACTGCTTCCTGATCCAGTTGTAAAGATTTTTGTCTTCTGATGATGAGGAGCAATCTATACTGAAGGCTGTGTTCTTTTACCTTCATCAGTGAATGTTTCAAATCCTCTTCACTTTCAGCAAGCAGAGTGTGTCATCTGCATAATGCACTTTGTTACTGAATCTTCCTCCAATTCTGATGCCACTTTCTTCTTCATAAAGTCCTCTCAAATTATATGCTCAGCATACAGATTGAAGAGATATGGTGAAAGGTTGCAGCCCTGACACATACCTTTCTTGACTTTAAACCAAGCAGTGATTTTTGTTCTGTGACTTCCTCCTGGTCCATGTACAGATTCCTTGTGAGTACAATGAAGTGCTCTGGTATTCCTGTGCTTTACAATGTTATCCATAACTGTTGTGATCCACACAGTTAATTGACTTTGCATAGGAAATAAAACATAGATAGACATCTTTCTGTTGTTCTCTGCTTTTGGCTAATATCCATCTAATATCAGCAATGATGTCCTTGGTTCCACCCCTGCTTCTGAATCTGACTTGACTTTCCAGCAGTTCCCTATCAAAATACCACTATAGTTGCTTTTGAAGGATCTTTGGCAAAATTTTACTTGTGTGAGATATCAAATATATTATTGGATAATTTCTACATTTGGTTAGATCCCCTTTCTTGGTACTATGCACATATATGGATCTCATTCAGTCAGTTGTCCTGGTAGCTGTTTTCCAAATCTCTTGGCATACACAAGTGAGAACCTCCAGTTCTGCCTCTGTTGATTGAAATATCTCATTAGGTATACCACAAATTCCTGGAGTCTTGTGTTTTGCCAATGCCTTCAAGGCAGCTCCTACTCCTTTCTTCAGTATCATTGGTTCCTGATCATATGCAACCTCTTGAAATGGTTGATCATTCACCAATTCTTTTTGGCATAATGATGCTATGTCCTTCCATCTTCTTTTGATGTTTGCTTTGTCTTTTAATAATTTCCCTATATAACCCTTCTCTATTGCCACCTAAGACTTGAATTATTTCTTCAGTTCTTTAAGCTTGAGAAAAACAGGTGTTCTTTACTTTTGATTTTCTATCTCCAGCTCTTTTGCATATGTCATTATGATATTGGATTCTGTCTTAAGCTTCCCTTTGAAATTTTCTGTTTAGTTCTTTAACTTTGTCATGTCATTTTACTTTATCTGGTTGACGTTTAAGGGCAAGTTTCAGAGTCTCTTTTGACATGCAATTTGGGCTTTTCTTTTTTCTTGTCTTTTAAGTAACTTTTTGCTTTCCTCATGAATGATGTTTTTGATGTCATGCAACAACTCATCTGGTGTTCAGTCACTAGTGTCTAATGCATCAATACTGTTCTTGAGGTGGTCTCTGAACTCAGGTGGGATATACTCAAGGTCATATTTTGCTCTGGTACACTCTTTCTAATTTCTTCCAGTTTCATTTTGAACCTATCTATGAACAGTTGATGGTCTGATTCACAATCATTGCATGGTCTTGTTCTGACCTCTGATATTGAGCTTTTCCATTGTCTTTTTCCACAAATATAGTCATTTTTGTTCCTGTATGTCCATCTAGTGAATTACACATGTATAGTTGCTGTTTATGTTGACATAAAAATGTATTTGCAATGAACAGGTCATTAGTCTGACAAAATTCTATCATGATTTCCAGCATCATATCTGTCACCAAAGACATATTTTCCAACTACTGAAACTTATTTTTTTCCAACTTTTGCATTCCAGTCACCAGGAATTATCAGTGCATGCTGATTGCTATTTGATCAATTTCATACTGCAGAAGCTGGTAAAAATCTTCCACTTCTTCCTTTATGGCCTTAGTGGTGGGTGTGTAAATTTGAGTAACAGTCATATTAATGGATCTTCCTTGTAAGCCTATGGATATTATTCTATCACTGATGACATTGCACGTAAAGACATCTTGAGATGTCTTTTTTGATGATGTATGCAATCCCATTTCTCTTTGCTATTTCCAGCATAATGGACTGCTTGGCTATCTAATTAAAAATGGCCAAAGCATGACAATCTAACAGACATTTGAGAGTAAAACTATATACTATCATAGAACTATACACAAAATAATACTTCCAGCATATCCCTCTTCCCCATCACAACCTGTGGCCTTCTAGTCGAGGTCATTAAATGGATAAGGCCTGTGTTATAACTTTCTTTTGTTCTGTCCATAATCAGGTGGTTCACTTTTATACAGATATCTGGTTTACATATTTCTCTCTCTAATCATGGGAATCTGTATGATAAATGAAAAAAGCCTTTGCTTTACAATATATAAAGTATTTAAAATCAGGGGCTTTGAAGTTTGGTCTTGCACAGCAAAGTTTCTGTCTGAGATTTATTAGAGAATGAACTGGTACCTCTTGCTCATTTTCTTACCTCTGTACCATTCTGTTTCTTATGAATATGACCAGTAATGGGAGCTGGATAACCAACCATCCCAAGGAGAAAAAAACTTTAAGAATTTTTTTTTGTGTGTGTGTGTGTAAGTCATACATTGCATTGAAAGGATAGTCGAAGGGTAGCATGAATTTTAAACTGCTTGCTTGTTCTAACGATAATATTTGTCAGGGTTTCTGGACAGTGATGCTTACGCAGAACTGAAAATCTCTCTTGGAGTGAAGCTTGACAAGAGACTGGATTTTCTTTAAGTAGATGTTATGTGTCCAGTGAATGAAACTAACGTTCTACCTACCAGTAGACAGTTTTAAAATTGACATTATGACAAAATATAAGATTTGCATCTAGAAGGAAATGGAGAAATTGGTCTTAGATATTATTGTAAAGTGCTAAATGTGGTTATTCTTTGGAGTCCAGATTGGAGCCTATTGTTCTTTGGTGTTCATATGCCATTTCTTCACTGTCTCTATGAGAGCATGCCTTCTGTATTAGCCAGGGTTCACCAGAGAAATAGGACCACACATATACATGGATTTATTGCAAAGAATTGGTGCATCCAATTTTGGAGGATACCCAGCCCAAATCTGCAGGGTAGGATAGCAGCATAGAAAACTGTGAGTGGTGACATTCCTGTTCAAATCCAAAAGAAGTCTTCTCTAGAAGCAGGAAGAGCTGATGTTGCAGATGAAATCCAAAGGTAATATTTTGGAGAATACCCTTTGGCCTGAAACAGTCAATCTTTTGGTTCTGTTTAGACCTTAACTGTTAGGATAAGGCCAACTCACACGATGGTGTGTTAGGTGCTTTATTCAAAGTCCACCAATTTAAATGTTAATCTCGTCTAAATACATCCTCAAAGAAATAGCTAGAATAATGTTTGACAAAATACTTGAATATGTTGTGATCCAGAGAAGTTGACATATAGAAGTAACAACTTGTAGCTGGGTGTGGAGGCGCACGCCTGTAATCCTAGCGGCTTGGGAGGCGGAGGCAGGAGGATCGCAAGTTTGAGACCAGAGGAGATCTGAGTAACTTAACAAGACCCTGTCTCAAAAAAAAAAAAAAAAAAAAAAAGTAAAAAAATTGGGCTGGCGATGCAGCTCAGTGGTCCAGCACTTGCAGAACATGCAAACACAAGGCCCTGGGTTCAACCCCCAGTACCGCAAAAAAAAAAAAGTAACAACTTCTATGGCAGAAGAATACGTTTGCCCTCTGGCAGTACCTAGAATACCAGGTCTGATGTACGATAGCTGAAAAACCATGCGTTCATGCATTCTCTCAGAAAGAAATTCGTCAGCCAGCACTACCTGTCCTCATCTGATGTCTGGGCTCATATGATGTCTATCCTGCCTTCCCCATTCTGTGCACAATAGTAAACCAGAGGATGACTAGTGGCTCTGGTCTGGGCACTGTCTGAAATGGCATTTGATGACATTAAGTTTTTCCTTTGCTTTGTTGTTCTGTGTTTCTATGACCCTGGATTAGGAGCTTGCTTTCAATTTCCCTTGATCAAGGCCAGGATATGCCATGGGGAGTCAGATTACTATTAGTTCAGAGGTATTTACATGACTTATCTAAAGCCTTCCCAAGGCCAAAATTTCTTACCATGAGGAGAGAAGCTGTCAGAAGTTTGGATGTAGCTCCATGTTTTCTTACCTCATCTTCAACCCATGTTCCTACTCAGACAGTAATAGAAATTCTGCTGGAGGCTTGTTTATGCAATCTAGGGGCAACAGAAAGTAGAAAGAATTTTTCTCCCACATCTGTTTCCAATTATATACACCTTTGGCTAACAACAACAACAATATATGTTGTTGCATCCTGCTGCTGAGCTCATCCCTTTTGTGCAGTCCATGGCTTTCCGGGACTATCACACTGTGATATTCCAACAGGTCATGTGACTTCCCACCAGGCTCCATGTATACTCTTTACCCTGTCCTCATTAACATATATCTGTCTTGTGTCATTCCTTTGGTTACTGTCCTCAGCTGGGCCACTAACAAATGATTCAGAATGAAATATTAAGAGCATGTATCCCCTCTGCTACCCTTCTCAAACAATGTTCACATATTACATCTGTCTCCAATCTGTTGGCATCTATATTCCTTTTTCGTTAAATGTTAGAGAGTGTATTACTTTTAGTTTTGGATGAAATCTCTGCTAGTTTCCTTTTATTACATATAATTTAACATATATCTTTTGAGTGCCAAAAGCCATTCAGCTATCACCTTCCTGGTGGCTGCTAGCACTTTGACGGTGGGAACACAAAACTATGCCATCAAGAAGCTTTCAGTCAAAAGGCAAAGGCAAACAGTATGTACAAATCTATAATTCAAGGACGTTTTACTGCTATATTAAATTACAAATTGCTTTGAGAGCCCCAAGGAAAGAATAATTAATTCATCCCAGATGGGATGAAAGCTCCAGTTTTATATGTTCAATTTACCAGTGCTGAAAGTATAGAAAGCCCTGGTATATGTCTATTGCAGAACTGCTCCTTATTCATACACTTGATATGAAACTGCACCACCCTATAATTTGAATGAAGACACAGCCTTGTTCTGTTGACTGAATATAGTCTTTCCAGTTTCCTTAGTAATTCAGATTAGGTCATTCAGATCAGGTCATTCAGATCATATCTCTTGCTTAGCACAGTTGGTAGAGCACCACGTTGTAGTCTCTGAGGCCTCCAGTTTGCTTCCCAGCACCACAGAAATGGGAGAAGCACATGACAATCCACTCCTGAGGCAATTCTGAAACAATCGGCCATTGAAAACCCTATAAGGGTCGCTGAGTCGGACACAACTCGATGGCACCTAACAACAAAAACAACAACAAACAAAAGCAACAAAATATTGCATTAAAACTGCTACCATCACTAGCAAAAGCAAAATCCATTTCATCATAACTGTTGGCAAATCAAAAGAGTATATAGCTATCAGAGAAGTTTTGGAAAGATAGCTTGAATTAAAGAAATAAGCAGAATATACATGCACCAAAGCCATCTTTCTTGAGGGCATTTATCCTTATTATATACTCGAGCTTTATTTTCAGCTTTGTGGGACAAAAAGGATCGGAAGCAAGGCCCACATTCTTCCCATTTGGGCATTCTTAAAAGATTCCCCTCACCATATTGATCTGGGGTCACTAAATGTCATGACATTAGGATAATGTAGGGACAATAACTAATCTATTATTAAGGTTGCCAGTAAAACAAGAAATCCAGTTAAATTTAAATTTCAGTTAAACAACAAAAACCTTATAATGTAATAATGTTCCATGCAATATTTGGGATATATTTGTAGTTTAAAAATATTTTTTCTTAAACTGAAATTCAAATTAAATGGACTCCTTTTGTTCATGTAAGCTAGATCTAGCATATGTGTCCATTAACCTGAACCCAGATGTTGGTAGCAAAAATGACTACCTTGCTTTGAGAAGAGTGGAAGAAAAACAAAAAGAATAAAATTACTCCTAGGATTTTGTGGCTATAGCCTATATTATTGAAGTTGGACAAGGAATTTCTATCCATGAATTTAGATAATATGCCAGGCACCCAAGCACCTGGCAGAAGTAGGCATAATATCTCAATGTGGAATGACATATCAATCTTGGTCCCAGAGAGTACCCACAAATAATTGTTCAAGAGTAATAATCAGCAAACTATCAAAGATAACCAAGTACACAAGGAAGCAAGGCAATATGAGCAAGGACCAACAGAAACAGTAGGTATTAGAAACAGTCTGATGTAGTATTAAAATACTACATCATTACCATTGTTGTTGTTGTTAGGTGCTGTCAAGTCGGTATCTGACTCATAGCCACCCTCATAGGGTTTTCAATGGCTGACCGTTTCGGGATTGCCTTGGGAGTGGATTGCCAGGCCCTTCTCCCATTTTTGCGGTGCTGAGAATTGAACTCGTGACCTCAGAGACTGCAGTGCAGCGCTCTACCAACTGAGCTAAATCCCAGCCTATCATTACCATACACCATTTTTAAAGAAAAATTGATGATCATGAATATATTTTCAAGGTGATTTTGCAGATTTGAGAAAAAAGAACCAAATGCAACTTTGGAAGTGAAAATTACAATAAACAAAATTAATAGCTGTAGGACAGCTGATTCGACTTAGTGGAAAGGAAACTTAGCACTTAACTGGTGATGTATAGGTCTAACAGACCCTAGCTATGTATTTACAACATGCTAATTCTGTACAAGCACTTATCTTTTCTGTACTTTCCTGAAATTAAGGCTACTTGTTGGGTAGTTTCATCGGGGATTTTTCATTAAGTGGTATGAGATATAAGAGGGTTTGGATCTCTGAGACCCCATGTCACCAGGCACATTAGATATTTTTTAAAATTACTTTCCCTCTATTTAAATGCAGTATTATAATTATAATAGCAGTAACATTGAAAAATGTCATTCAAACAATTTCCTATATCTATGAAACCCGATGATCCTCAATTTCTTGAGTTTGTACAACAAATTTTGAATGAGTTAGGTAAAAACGATGAGGATTTGAATGATATCGATGATTGTGCTTCCCAGTTCCAAAGTGGCTGCAAGTTCAGTGACTTCAGTGTTAGAGAAGAAAAATGTGCATGGGACAAATGTTTTAGAGCATTAGATACAAAATTATCATTTTTTTGAGCAGTGTGATCCTTGACCTGAAAAGACCAAGAGAATATACTGAAGTCCACTATAAATAATATGAAACTGTAGTAAAGTGACTTGCTGCAAGTGAACTATTCTAAAATAAACATTTTTTATATATCCAAAGTAACCAATTTTTGTTTTTAGGTGCTGTTGAGTCAGGTCTGACTCACAGAGATCTCCATAGGCTTTTCAATATCTGATTGTTTTGGGATTGCTTTGGGAGTGGATTGCCATGTCCTTCTCCAGAAAGTAACCAATTAGGAAATACTATATAACATATACATTATTATAATTGATACGATATTTTTGAGAACTACTTAGCATCATATCTTTCATGTTTTAGAAAATAGTAATATGAATATTAAATTTTTATAAATGAATCTGTATCAAAATATAATCTTAAAACTCCAATTTTAATTAAAATTAAAAACATATTTAATAATATCCAATCCTGAATTAAATATTTATTTAAAATAATGCTTCGTTTAAAGTCAGGAAAAATGTGTAACAAGGCTATATCCTTTCACTGTGCATATTTACGTATGAATATATAAACATACACAAGACACATTGAAATATATGAAATTTAATGCTTGATAAAAGATACATTTCAAATCAATGGAGAAGTACTGAGTTTGTCATTAAATGGTGTTGAATACTGATAAACCATTTGGAAATAAATTTATTTTCTTCTGTTGGATTTCTATATAAAGAAATCAAAATGGTCTAAAAAATTTTAAAAAAGTTTTCATTATTTTTCTCACACATATATTAAATATTTTTATAAACATGGGTCTTGGGAGAACTTCCTAAGCATGACACAAAAATCAGAAAAAATTAGAATATTTGTAGATGTCACTATATAAAAATTTTATGTCAGAAACAAGTTAAAAGGTGAAAAGTCAGAAACAGCTTAAACAAGAAATAAATATACATGTTGACAGAACGTTTTTAAAAGAAGAAATAGAAGTGTTTTGGTGAGTACAAAAATGATATTTGAATTCTTTAGTGTGATAGTTTATCTTGACTGTCAACTCGATTGAATGAAGAGATGTCTAGGAGATTAGTAAAATACCTCTGGGTGTGTCTATGAGGGCATTCCTAGAGACAATTAGATCATGAGGGTTCTGACCTAATCAATGGTTTAATCCACTAATGGACTCAACATTTGAATTGACTATTGGGAAGTGCTGGAACTGTGAAAGTTAAGACCTTGTTGGAGAAAGTAGACCACTAGGGGAATATCCCTGAAGTGTAATTTGGGACCCTGGTCTCTTCCTCTGTATTCTCCTTATTTCCTGGCTGCCATGGGGTAAACAGCTCTCCTCAGCCATGTCTTTCTTCCATGATGTTTCTATCTTGACATGAGCTTATAAACAATGGAGCCAGCTGATCATGGACTTCTGAAACTGAGACAAAATAAGTCTTTCCTCTGTTAGATATTTTGTCACTGTGACAAGAAATCTGACTTACACAACTAGTCATCAAAGTCAAAACAGCTTATAGATTGACAGAGTAAGAAAGCTTGGATAGTGTCAGTGTTGTTCTATGGCTATTCTCATTCATGTGATAACAAAATCTGTCTGGGAGTTACTGTGGTAATGCAAATTAAAGTGCTAAATATGCATATATTTTGCTCCTGACAGCCTGCTTCTAGAAGCTCAATTATCTAGGAATTTGTGAAAGCATGTGCAAAAGCTTATGTGCATATATACTAATAACCAGATTGTTTATAATATGAAACACCAAGAACTCAACTGCTATTGATACTATGTGATCATTTTAAGAAATTATGGGAACATTTGAAAATCTCATCCTTTAAATATCCGTTATATAATATTTAATATAAAAAGCAGTTTGCCACACATCATTTAAAAATAACATCTTAAAAAAGTTTGATACTCTGTCCACGTGTATACATTTGTGTGAAAATGTCTAAATGAAATATTAAAGGGCTATTAATATTTGGATAATGAGATTTTGTATAATTTTTCCATCTTCTATGCTTTCTTATATAACTGTATTTTTCCCACAGTAAGCATGTCCTGCTTTTATATTGAATAGAAAAAAAATGAGTTAAATAATAAAGCAGAAAATTAGAATAGGCCCTCAGGAAGTAGGCTAGAATTATCTGAAAATTTTCTATACCAGAACTACTGACAATGGTTAAATTAATAGAACACTACAATCTCCAGTGTACAGAACCACTGGCTGAACTAAAAAAAAAAAAAAAAAAAAAAAAAAGTAATGTGCTTACAAAGAGTATTTTCAAGTAAATGCCAGGTTAACATCTCCCAAAATATTTCTTGCTTTTTCTTTTAGGATAATCACTTCAATTAAACACCTCCTAAGAACTATTTGCTTGCAGCTATACTGCTGTGGCATCCTATCCTGTCATATCTTAGAAGGTAAGCAGGGTCAGGCCTGGTTAGTATTTGGATGGGACACTGCCTTGGAATACCAGGTGCTGTAGGCTTGGGAAAAGGACCTGGCAACCCACTCCCAGAAACAATCTGCCATTGAAAACTCTCTGAATAGCAGAGAAGCACTGACAATAGTGTTTCATCTCTTATACATAGGGTCGCTATGAGGTAGATACTGACTTGATGTCACCTAACAAAAACAAGAACTATTTGCATATTTTCCTTCTCAAGTATTATATGACTCAAGTATATATAACTATCAAGGTTATGCGTCAAACTTCATATCAAGGTTCATTGTATTTCTCTGTATCTGTGCCATTGAAATGTGACCCCTTGACCTAAAAAAGTGAATATTGTTGTTAGGTGCTGTCGAGTAGGGTCCAATTTACAGCACCCTGTGTACAACGGATGAAGTGCTACCAGACACTATACCGTGCCTGGCACTATTGTCAGTGTTTCTCTTCTATTCTATTTTGATGGATGATTGTTTCAGGAGTGGGCTGCCAGGTCCTTCTCCTAAGTCTATAGCACCTAGTATTCCCAGACAATCTCCCATCCAAGTACTAACCAGGCCCTACCCTGTTTAACTTCCAAGATTTGGAGAGATAGGGCACCAGGGTGCTAAGCTATAGGCAAAAAGTGAGTAAGCAATATAATACGTAATTTTCCCATCGTACTTTTTCTATATGAAGGTATTCTTCTTGAAGCTGAATTCTCCAGAGGAGTGAAAGTGCCTTCTGTCCAGAAAAAAGCAGATCTTTTAATTTTGAGTATCAAAGTAAAATTTTTAAAGATTTAAAGTCCATAGCCAGATAATAATCTAAAATCAATGCTTTTGACTTGAAGTAGCCAGGGTTCATTGGGAGCTGAAGATTACATGTTAAAAACTAAGTCAGAAGGAACAGACCCTGGAGAGTTCTAGACATTGTGTAGGCAGAGCAATTAAGTAGAAAATTTTTCTTTAATATTAGGAATAAAATATTTAGCTATTAAATATATGGCTGGGGTTTAGCTCAATTGGTAGAGTACAGCTCTGTGCTCTCAGAGGCCCTCGGGTTCTATCCTTGGTGCCACAAAAACGGGTGAAAGATGTGGCAATCCACTCCTGAAGCAATCTCGAGACAATCAGCCATTGAAAATTCTATGAGGGTCACAATGAATCAGACCTGACTTGATGGCACCTAGCAACAAGAATTAGACATTAGAGAGTTTTTCCTGTTAAGAAGGAATAAAACAATTTCTGGGACTGAAGAGGAAAAAGGAACTAATTAGACTCTAATATTCTGGCTCCTCTTCATCTCTGAGTTAAAATACTAGTGGTGAGATT
The DNA here is from genome assembly GCA_007922755.1 of Pedetes capensis. Taxonomy (NCBI): domain Eukaryota; kingdom Metazoa; phylum Chordata; class Mammalia; order Rodentia; family Pedetidae; genus Pedetes; species Pedetes capensis. The sequence continues at coordinate 75,862 of VMDO01004669.1, read as the reverse complement.
TCCTTCTCTGCTTAATGGGTTACAGATGAGACAAGGTTCTGATTCCCTCAGCCTTTGGGGGCTGCTCAGAGACAATAGTGTGTACAGACCTTCAAGTCTTTGGTTTCTGGCTATTAACAACCTGGTCTACTTAACCAATGTGCTTTATAATTAGGATTATTTTCAATGAGTCACATGGCCTTAGAGAGATTGGTAAACATTGTCCTATGGAAAATTAAATTTGAGTCAGAATAATTACGTGGTTTAATTTTTTGAAAGATTAATCTGTCAGTACAGTGCCACATTGGCTAATAGTGGAATTGTTTGAGGAAATTGAAAAAAATTTACTGACTCTTGGTTCTGTCTGAATATGAAAGGACTAAAGTGGGCTGAGAATCCTTGTGTTTTTAAAAGAAAACAAATCTCAGGGAATGGATGCCCAATCAAGCTGATTACTATTGACTTCAACCACTTCGACATGAATTTCTGCCTGATTTTACCCAAGAATGGGATCAGTGCTGTTTTTAATCTGAAAGGAGCCATAGAGATATTTAGAAGGGTATTTTCCAGAGTACTCAAGTAAGCATTTTTGCTTAAAAGAGTCATTAAATCAAGTTCTGCTTTGTCCTAGTCTTGTTCAGGAAGGAGTTAAAAGCCATACTCATTTGTTTTGCAGATAAACCCCTTGGCTTGGGCATCTCAGTCAGCCTGCTGAAGACTCTGGCCACAATGCAGATAGTCACAGCTTCATGCAGGGAGTGTAATCATTACTGTGCTCCCTCTGTATGTGTTCTTTCCCCAGCAAATGTGTCACTCTCCAGCATATCAAAAGCTCTTCTGAAATTTGGTTTACTGCTCCTCTGCACTGAATTCCTTAATAGCATGAAAGAGTACATACTATGGATTTCTAACAGCAAGATGATAAAATTATTTACTTTGCAGACTTGGTATATTCTGGGGATCAATAGCCACGATATAGTTAACTGTTTTCTGAGGCTAGATACTATTTCTTAAAATAATGAAAACCTAAAATCCATAAAGCACGAGTTTTAACTTTTCAAAATTTGTCTAATATACTGAGGGCTTATTTAAAATTTTTCTGTAAGTGACACTTCTTCAGCTGACATTAATTTCTACTCTCTTTAAGTTGTACCGATCTTGCACAGGTTGCACAGTGCATACCTCTAAGGGGTGCTATTTACTTCATATATTTAATGTATGATACTTGGGTATTTATATGCACACACATTACAGATGGTACCAAGATGTCCTATGGAAGGGGCATGGCTTTCTAATTTGCACGATGGTGGACTATGAGCTAGCAGAGGGGCCGCTTTTTTCCAAGCTTGTATAGTACATATAGGGTTGTGAAATGAAGTTCTCTGAAGACATTTCTGTGTTGAAGCCTCTGCAGATTGATTAGAAGTTCATGATTGTGGAGAGATGGAATGTTGCAGATCAGGAACCAAAATTATCTCAAGCTGTCTTTGGTCCCCTTAATAGCCATTCATTACGGACCTCTGTATTTGATCTAACATCTTTATGATGATGAGGCAAAACTTTTGGAAGGTATTGTTACACTAATCAGACCACCAACTTCCACCAACCGTAAAGCTAGGACTGTAAGATAACATCTGAAACCTGTTGAAGAGATTTCCCTGCTTTGCTGTTACCCACCTACCTAAAAGTCCATGCCAAAGTATTTGGTAAATGCATTATACTTATGACTTTCTTCTGTGACTATAAAAGTTCATACAGTTTCTTCCATATTGGAATATGTCATTTAGGGGAACTCAAGTTCATGTTCCATTGCTATGAACACTCATATTTGGCTCAGAATAAACTATCTCTTAATTTCCTTTGGAGCAAGAGCTGTGTTTTGTGTGGACAGTTTAGATAACAAGATGCCACAAGACAGTAATTAAAAGCACTACATTTGTTTGCTTCTCATTCCAATGAACCATGAGCTGCTCATCTTAGAAGTTCACATTACCTATGTATTCTTTCTTCCAGCACATACAAAAGGTAGGTGTGGTATGGTTTTAACAAAAGACTCTTAAACTGAATCACAGACACATAGAGGACTCATGGGACAATAAGCATTTGCAATGCCCAGGCATCTGCTTGAGGACTTTCTAAATGAGACCAAGAAAAGAAAGAAATTGTTAGGAAAACATCTTTTTTTTTTTTTTTTTTTGTGGTACTAGGGGTTGAACTCAGGGCCTCATGCTTGCATACTCTGCAAGTGCTGGACCACTGAGCTGCACCCCCAGCCCATTTTTTTTTCTTTTACTTTTTGAGACAGGGTCTTACTAAGTTATGCAGACTGCCTCTGGTCTTGAACTTGCTATCCTCCTGCCTCCACCTCCCAAGTCGCTGGGATTACAGGCTTGCGCCACTGTGCCCAGCTAGGAAAACATCTTTACTTTATTCTCTTTAACTTATAAAATAATTTAGAATTAATTTTTTGACTTTTTAACTGGAAATTTAATAATAAGGAATACATTTTAAAAATTCTGGTCAGTCAAACCCAGGGCCTCAACATATACTTTGTAAATTCTCTACCACTCAGTTGCCCCCCAGCCCATTTTTAAATTTTTTATCTTATCTTTTTATCTCTCTAACTTATATAGGCTGCCTCTGGCCTTGAACTCGTGATCCTTCTGTTTCAGGCTCTGAGTTTCTGGAAATATAGGCATGTGCCACCTCAGCTGGCTAGGAATCCATTTTTCTTATGTTATAAGAAAAAGGGGTAGAGAGGTCATATATGGTCAGTTGTTTAAGCAAAGAGTTTCCTTTGCACTGTTGTCTTCCGGATGTGTCTTTTGTTCTCATGGTTAGAATATGGCAGCTGTAGCAATGGGTATCACACTGTGATCCATAGGAAAATGAGAAAGGAAAGAGCATAATGAGTTGGTCCTTTTTGAAAGCATGTTCTTGAAATTCCCTCAAAATCTTTCATTTAAGTTTCATTAGCTAGGAGGATGATATATGGGCAACGCTTTTGTGAGAGATTAAGGTAAGGTGAGTATTTTTAATTAGACATACTAGTATTCCACTGAGAAGCAAGAAAGGGAACAGGATAATTAGGAAGGATTGCCTATTATACCTGGTATTATAGTTTTTAGTGTATTTTTTAGCATTATTTGGAGTTATCTTCCTAACCATATTTATATGTTGGTGAATTTGAATGCTTAGGAGGTAACAGGCCTGCAGCTATAGCCCTGTGGCATCCGATCCCGTCAGATCTCGGAAGCTAAGCAGGGTCGGGCCTGGTTAGTACCTGAATGGGAAACCACATGGGAACACCAGAAGCTGTAGGCTGGGAGAAGGACCTGGCAACCCCCTCCCAAAAATCAATCTGCCATTGAAAACCCTATGAATAGCAGAGAAGCACTGACAATAGTGTTTCCCCTGTTGTACAGAGGGTCGCTATGAGTCGGATACCGACTCGATGGCACCTAACAACAACAACAAGGAGGTAACGGCTGGGACAAGAGATGAAAGTGAGTCAAATCATGGAATGAGCTTGGAGGTAATGATGTAGGCATGTATGAGGGGGTTGGGGTCCTTGGGAGGCAGCTCAGAGAACTGTCAGTTGACATTTCATGTCCATCTGTGATGTACCTTCAACTGCTTCCTTCACTGATGGGAAGACCCAGATCCAATGGGCAGTTTCCCATGTCCGGCTTGGTTTTTAATCTTTAGCCAGGGAGCTTATGGCCTTTGAAGCACTAGAAATCAAGACAGTGTGAGTCTGGTTCTTCTGTTTAGGAATCATGTAAAGGCTTTTTAGAGTACATGCAAATTTCAATCATTTTGTGTTTACATAGGCAAATTGCCTTGTTATTTTGTTTTTACCTTTCTATTAAGGAAAATTTTAAACAAGAACAAAAATAGATATACCATAGTAAATCAGAGTGTTCATCACTCATAACCAACAATTAAGTAACTTACAGCCAATCTTCTTTGATGTATGTTATTGTTAGGTGCTGTCCAGTAGGTGTCCAACTCATAGCAACTCTGCGTACAACAGGGGAAACACAATTGTCAGTGCTTCTCTGCTGTTCATAGGGTTTTCAATGGCAGATTGATTTTTGGGAGGGGTTGCTGAGTTCGTCTCCCAAGCCTACAGCACCCGGTGTTCCCAGGAGGTCTCCCATCCATGTACTAACCAGACCCGACCCTGCTTAGCTTCCCAGATCTGACAGGATTGGACTCCACAGGCTATGGCCTCAGGCTCTTTGCTGTGTAGCAATTCCTATTCCTTTCCCAAAATTGTTTTGAAGCAGATTCATGAAATATGACCGTTTTCATAAATATTTTAGTATGTATCTCTAAAATATTAAAATATTTATCCAGGCTCTATTTAGATTTCCCCAATGTCTAAATTTTGTCCAGGCTTTTGGAATAAAGATCCAAATAAGAAATGTACATTGTAACTTATTACCATGTTTTTAAAATATCTTTTAATCTACAGGATCTCCCCTTTGTTTTTGCTTGCATTTTATTTGGTGAATAAAAATCCAGGTTTAACAGTATTTCCCATCATCTGCATATGCCTGCATCTTCGTGGTTGTTGAACACATTTCTCTCTGTCTGTCATGCAAATGCTTTGTTAAAATTGAAACCCTGATAAGATTTGGGTTCAAATTTAATTATTTCTGTTTTCAAGGAAATGGAGTTAAATATTACTTTTCTTTTTCCTACTTAACATGCTCTTTGGAGATAAAAATCTTCTTAAAATTCAATGTTAAAGAAAAATACTTTCAAGGAAAGGGTGGTCATGTCAATTCTTAAGCAGTGTGAAGCTTGAAGTCTACACAGTTTAATTTTGCGGTCAAAGTTACTTGTATTCTGTATCATTTTCAGCATATATTTTCTAAGTAAAACAAATATTACTATGATAAAATATTATTTTGTCTATCCCTCAATTTTTTCTGCAGCTATAGCATCTGGCATCTGATCCCACCTAATCTCGGAAGCTAAGCAGTATTGGCTTGGTTAGTCCTCAGAAGACCACCTGGGAATACCAGGGACTACAGGCTAGGGAGAAGGAGCTAGCAATCCACTCTTGAAACAATCCAACATTGAGAATCCTATCAACAGCAGAGAAACACTGACCTTAATGCTGGATAATGGACAATGTCTGAGAGTGTTTTGTTCTGTTGTACATAGGGTCACTATGAGTTGGACCCTACTTGACAGCACCTAATAACAACAACATCCCTCAATTTAGAGTTTCCCATTATGGCACTAATCCAAAATCAGGAAGTCCTGATTTTTTTCTTTATGACTTCATTAGAGTTAACATATATACCATATTTAGCCTATAGTTAGTTATAATTAATTCAGGTTGAATTGAAAGAAGGTTACCTTTAATAAGTTAAAAAATAGCTGCATTAGATATTATTGGCACATCATTTAATTTTACATGAACAACTATAAAATATGTCTCTTTATGGAAAATAAATGAGGGCTCATCTCATCTGCATTCATCAGAATCTCTTGTAAGTAGCCCATTGTATGCAAAGTTGGCTTTAAATTGGGTCACTCTTTAACTCTCCCTCTTGAGTACTCAGTTCTTCTCCTTGCTGACCTATTATTTTCCCATATACATAGTGAAAAGGTCAATGTGATCATGATTTAGGCCTAAATTACCATAAATTATCAATTTATGAGTTCACAATTCATCCAACTTACCTATATGTTGTTATCTTAAAATGACACACACTTATAATTTTTCCCCAGTTGTACTTTAGGCCAATTTATGGCAGTAGGCTGAAACCTTGCTTTTGTTTTATTTTTTTAACCATGGAATCCTTTGAAATTTTATTTTACTTGAAGTACTGTTTTGTAAAATGCTTCTATGTAAAAAGTCAATTAAGGGAGAGAAGCTGTACTTGAAGTGGAGGTAGGGACCTGGGGCTTTGCCCTCTTTAACACCTCTGCCCACTCTGTACTCCCCCTAAGCAATTCATGTAATTTCTAAATTCACTGAAGTCTTCTGCCTCATATTTCTCCATTATTCACTGTTGAATGGGGAGTGCAGTTAGAGGTATTGGTGATAGGGTCAGTGAATGAGAGAGTGAAATGCTTAAAGCTTTTTGCTTGGGTTCATCTCCTGCCTACTCTTCTTCCTAAATGTGTCCTTCACAGGAATAAAGAAATTTGATGGAGATATCTGATTGTTAACCTCAAGTCTAGAGTTAATTATGAGATGTAAATTTGAGCTTGTAAATCTGAGATATTTTATGTAAATTTCAAAATTAGTTGTGATTCGAAAATTTTTGTTTTACGAAACGTTTTGACTGCTGTTTATACATTCATCCTGTGATACTCTGGAGAAAATCTCTAACCTGGATGTCACTGTGCATTGTGGGTTTGAATACCCATCAGGAGGCTTTTGGACAGTAGGCCCAAATTAAATTAAGCAATCTTTCTAATTATGGCAGAAACACAGAGCACTTCATACAATCAATGAACTGTAACGGAAAAAGGATAATTAAGTTTGGGATTCATCATCTAAAATTGAACTGGTAAACTTGAATTCCCCACCATTTCAACTTAATATATTTTGGATTCAAGCCTTCCTTATTTCCATAGTTATTTTTCTTCTTATATTTCTCATTTGTCTATCAGATTCTCTTCTCTTAATCTATACAGAATATCAATTCCTAATAAATCTCACCTTTCATTCACCGTTGTTTTTTACAGGATTCTTTTTACTTCCCTAAACAGTTCTGTCCTAGAAGGGCAACCAGAGTGCTCCTTGGAAGCAAGAATGGCCAGACTGCGTCTTATATATTTCGCACATGTAGTCAGGAGAGATCAATACCTAGAGAAAGACATCATGTTTGGGAGAGTGGCAGGTCAATGCAAAAGAGGAAAACCCTCCACCAGGTGGATTGACACAGCGTCTGCAACAATGGGCTTAAATATAAATAAGATTGTTTCCATCTGCTGTACATAAGGTCACTATGAGTCAGACTCCACAGCACCTAACAACAACAATAACAACAACAACAACAACAACAACAGTCAGATCTACTTTAAACTTTTCAAGGCTGTTTCAATGGTCCATACATGCAGATCTGATCTTCTTTCCTCATGAATCTACCCTTCCGTGTCAGCTGATAGTGTGCTAGTGGTGACATTCGAAAGTTGAACAATTGATGTATCAATGGCCCCTCATAAAGCAGACCAGATCTCAGTCATAAATTAAGTCACACCTGGAGGCCCCAAGGAGCTGGGATAGCCCAAGTAGCAGGACAGTGGCTGGACATGCCTGACTGTGCAGGAGTAGTTCAGTATTTCAACCACTGGGGTGGTAGATGCAACAGTTAGCCTATTTGAGCATTACAGCATTTCAAAGTTGCTCTGTCTTCCTTGGATGGCGTTTAATCAGTGATGATGGATGTGGGGGTTTAAATGTCCAGTATTTTCACTGATCTTACTCGGAACTATTTTTAGTGCATGTGCTACTTCCAGGGACTCCATGATGTTGACTAAACCTGTCATTTGGTCCGAATAGCAGCTTAATTTCTCTCTCTGTTCAATCCTGCTTCCTATCTCTCTGTTCCACAAGTTGAGTCCTGGGGGCCTAACCTCATGAATGACCTGCTTAGTGACCTTTGCCTCAGAGTCTGCTTTACAGAATAGGACCTGAGAAGAATGGTAGAGCACAGCCATATCTGCATACTATTTGGGCTGTATATGACCCTGTGAATATACTTTACAGTGTGAAAAATAGCTACTCTGCATAGTTTTTGAGCAGACAATTCAGTTCTCTTGGAATAAAGTATCTTTACAACAAAGTGGCTTACTATTTGCTATCTGGTGACAATTACAATGCCTGCAGCTGTAGCACTGTGGCTTCAGATTCTGTCAGATCTCAGAAGCTAAGCAGGGTTGGGCCTTGTTAGTACTTGGATAGGAGACCACCTGGGAACACCAGATACTGTAGGCTTGGGAGAAGGACCCAGCTACCCACTCCCCAAAATCAATCTGCTATTGAAAACCCTATGAATAGCAGAGAAGCACTAACAATACTGTTTTGCCTGTTGTATGTAGGGTCACTATGAGTTGGACACTGACCTGATGGCACCTAATAACAACCACAACATCAAATTATGGAACAGTGTTTCGATGATTGAAAGGCCATTTGCCTCCCCTTAAGGCCCTTGAATGTTCAAAAAATGTCTAGAGTTTCTGTTTAGTGACTTCATATGTCACTTTTAGGGGGAAAGACTCCTCATTGGGTTAATTGACCCAACATCTTCATTGGAATTATTATTATTTTCTTTCCTGGTGAAGTGATTGGAGAAAATGATCCCTTCCCATTTGTCTAGGTGATGACTTCTCAGAGGCTGCTTTGTTACAAAATGATGAAGTTGATAAAGGTAGATCTCCTTTCTTTAAAGAATATGAGGGACACTTGTCAGAACAGAAACTTTAACTTTAAAATACAGAGAAGGAGGAAAAGTTATTCACTCGTAGTCTGGTCATCTAGTTATCTAAACATCTTCTGCGGCTTTTGTTTTGGGTCCTTTTTTCCAATAGCATAGGTTTTCCTTTGTGTTGCATACTTATTATCAAGCTCTCTATGATTTTGTCATTTTTTTGTTTGTCAGTGAAGCAAATATGTTTGAATATTATTATTTATAGGGCTGGGATTTAGTTCAGTTGGTAGAGCGCTGTGCTGCACTCTCTGAGGTTCCGAGTTCAATTCCCAGCACCGCAAAAATGGGAGAAGGGCCTGGCAATCCACTCCCAAGGCAATCCCAAAAGAGTCAGCCATTGAAAACCCTATGAGGGTCGCCATGAGTCGGATACAGACTTGATGGCACCTAACAACAACAACAATTATTGTTTATAAATATGTTGTTATATGATTAAATAAAACCCATTAGGTTGATCTACTAAGGTTATTAGCCATATCTTCTTATTGGAAACATAAGTTATTCCAAAATTTTGCCATTATAAATAATTGTATAATATAATTTTCATAAAGCCTTTTCCCCCACTTCTCCACACATATTTCAAGTTGGTGGCTAAGTATAGATTCTCCAAAATGGAAGTTATTGTGACAAAGAACACTGACATATAATTAGTTAATATCCTTTATTCTCAATACTCATTGTCACATTGCCATATTGCTGATTTATAGTCCCAAATGTAAAACATGAAAATATCTCCTTTATATGATGCTCTTCACTTTTGAATATGCTTTTTAACTTTTGCTGTTTGGTAGGTGAAAAATCAATAATTGAACAACCAAGCAACCAAAAATCTGCACTATTTTAAAATTTTCACTAGATGCAACTTCTATGGCCTTATGCAATTCAAGATTTTTAGTCTAGGAAATTTATATTTATCTCTGTGGATTATGGAGAGTCTGAAGAATTGAAAAATGGGCAGAGAGTGACCCTTCAGTGGTCTTTTGTGCCTTTTAGGTGGGTAGAAGGTGAGCTGCTTCTTGCTGCTTTCTGAAACTCTTCGGCAGAGGAGAGCTGCAGTAGTTACTCTGAAGGCTGGCTGTCATCTATGTCTTTTCCCCACAGGTCCTTACAACTGTCCCACTAGGGAGTGGAAACTATTCCCCTACCACCATTAATATAACCAGGCTCTGACTGCAATACAACAGAGCAGAGGTGGTGCCAAGTAAGTTTCAGGACTAGTCATTAAGGGGACCTGCAGCTTCCGACCGATTGTTTTGGATTGCCTCAGCTGACACGTGAAAAGGATGACTACCCTGCCACCCTGTGGTGAGTCTACCCAAAGAGACACTGGTCTGGCACCAGCTGTTTCAGCTAGGCCAGGTCAGGCAGTAGACTTGTGCGTGTGGAAGCCTAAAATGACTGCAGCCTCGTCACCACCTCCGTGCTCCTGGATGAGAGAGAACCAAAGGAAATTCTTCTATAGACGGCGGTCAACCTTCGTAACCAGTAGAGATAATAGTGAGTGATCACGATGGGAGGTGGTTAATTGGACATTCATGGGTAAGGAGGAAAAACATCGAGGCAAAAGAATAAAAGATATAAAGCAAGTGTCCTCACCCTCAGCAATTTCACATAGCTTGTCCTTCCACTCTGGAATTTGACCATAAAACATAGTCATTGCCCTTCCTTCAATCTATCAAACTTGCTCTCAGAACTTTCAAAAGAACGGCTTAAATGACTAACACTTTAAAATGGTTCCTATCCCAGGGGCATGTGCATTTTGAAAGAAATTCAAATATTTCATTAAAAAGGATCTAATTCTTGTGTCAAGATAACATGATGACAGGCATCTACCAGTGGGGGCAGTGGGTGATAGACAAGGGAAGCACCTAGGTCCATTTCTTCAGAAAAATGCCCTACTCCCTTGCATGTGCTTTTGGTAGTAGTGATTGGTTTGTAGGTGCATTCGTGTTGAGTCTGACTCATAGTGACCCTCATAGGGTTTTCAACAGCTGATTATTTTGGAATTGTTTCAATAGTGGATGGCCATTCTTTCTTCCATTTTTATGGTGCTTGGGATCGAACCTGGGTCCTAGGAGAGTGCAGAGGAGCACTCTACCAACTGAGCTAAACCTTAATCCTTTGATAGTAGTAGTAGTAGTTGTTGCTAGGTGCCATGGAAATTGACATATGTTCCATGCTTGGTCAAGCATTGAAACTCAGTAAAGAATAATGGGCCACCTGAGAATGATTGTTCTAAAGGATAGGTACATAACACAGTCTTTTCCTTAAATTCATACATGAGCACAGAAAAGATAAAAATGTTCTTTTTATTTTTCCCACTGGAGTTGTTAAATCCAGGTCACAAAAGCCTGAATTATCTGACTACCATAAATTCTAGCTACATGAAACAAGCATGTTTCTTGCAGACAGAGCGAGAGAGAGAGAGAGAGAGAGAGAGAGAGAGATACTTAGCACTTAGAATTAGATACACAACAAAGGTTTGATGACATAATTTGTACTCCTGGATCCAGCTGAGCCAGAGGCTGACTTCTGAACATCAATAGTTAATACAACCTTTTTCACTTTTAAGCTAGTTTCAGTAGAATTTCTGTCATTTAGAGCTGGGCATGGTGGCAAGTGCCTATAATCCCAGAAGCCTGAGGCAGGAGGCCAGTCTGGGCTACATAGATCTTGTTTCAAAATAAATAAATGAATAAATAAATCAACAAACAAAATCAGTTAATAAAAATAAGCAAAAAAAAAATTTGTCTTCTGCAACCAATAAAGTCTGGGCTTGTACACTGATGTATCTAATTAAATCAGAAGGATTCACTTTAACAGTTATTTGATGAAACAGACATGATGGATAATTTTTCACATTATTTGTTGGTGACAACATTGATTAGCTAAGTTTCAGTTTAAGCCAATTTTCAGCCATTACTATTGTAACTCCACATTTCTCCAAAACCTAAGAAAATACATTAGGACTTCCAAAGCACATAAACATGAGACCCTGGGTTCAACCTCCAGTACTGGAAAAAAAAATACATTAGGATAAAAAATATAAGGAAACTCATAGGGAAAACTTGTTTATGTTCTAATTCAGAAAAAAAAAGTCAAAAACTAGTGTAGTTTGTTACCTATTCCTTTTGGACCTATAGACCAATCTATTTTTCCATATCAGTGTGCTGTGGCCTTGAGGTGGAGATATGTAACTCCTGTTAGGGCAGCTGAGGTGCTGGTCTGCTAGTAATTTCTGACTTGGAGCTCGCCATGCAAGTTTGTGGGAATTTTCCAACTTCAGACAGATGTGACCTTGACCTCATGTGATATAACAGACTGCTCAAATGCTAGGAATTCAATCCAGTTTTGCTGCTATCCAGTTTTCTTATGTCTCAGTGTGTATGTATGCATGTTTAATTGGATTTTTAAATTTTGCTTTAAGTTTTATGAAAGTTACACATAAATGTGGCTTATTCAGGAGGACATTTTTCAACGGCACTCATTTAAAACACCTCCGTATTCCCACTTTTTAAATACTGACAAATTTGTTTATATCTTTAAATAATATGTAAATCTCTAAATCCACTCTTTGACTTTTCCATTGTAGGTAGTGCCTATTGACTACTCATTAATTAAAAGAGAATTTAGCATACTTTCTAACACTTCTAATAGAACCATCTCTTGACCTTTGCATGTGTATGTGTACCTTGTTATGTGCTATCTATCTATCTATATTTATTTATAGTTTGGAAAATATGCAGAGTTTCATTATTATGAATATGTAAACACTCTAGCTGAGCTCTCTAATAGACTATGATGACTTTCCCTTTTTTTGAACAACTATTTTGTCTCTTGTGTAATAATTTTCTTGTGTTTTTCTCTTTTTAAAACAAATTTGTATAGACTAATTTAGCACCAAATTCTCTTCCACATGTATGAGTAACTCATTATCTTCCCCCACCATAAATATTCTACCATTTTTATTTTCTAAAGATTGCTTTCAGAGCCTTTCATCTGCTCCCAGCTGGTCTGTTTGTTCTCCTGCAGTTTCATAGTGCTGTAGTCCAGGGATTTTGTTTCAGTCTTATCCTAGAATCACCTTCTCTCTCCTTATTAGATTCCCTGTTGCTTGATTACCATATGCTTCTGTTTCTTGGATTTCTTTTGCAGTACCGTCCTGAAAAAGGATGCCCAGGAGACCGTGAACATCTAAAAATATCTTTTTTGTCACTCTTACGTTTAATTAATTGTTTTGCTGAATGTAGAATGGTAGGTTAGAAATTATATTCTGTTAGAATTTCAAAGACATCAGTCCTCCACTGGGTTCTGGTTTCCAGTGTTGCTTAATTTTTTGCATACAATATACGTGTTTCTTTTAATACATTTCCTTTACCTCCAGGTTCTGAAATTTTATGCTGATGTGCCATTGTGCAGCTATTTTCTTTCTTCCTGCTGAAAGCATCCTACAGTGATCTCTTCCTTTCTGTAAGCACATGTCTTTCAGTTCCTGGAAGTGCACTTAGTTTTTTTTTTTGGATAAAATGTACTCATTATGCTTCTTTTTGAAATTCCTCTGATTTAGATATTAGATATTCAAGGTGGGTAATCTGTTTTTCTTATTTATTTTACTCTTATTCCATTATGGTAATAATAATAACTATTAGTGTTAGTATTAGTTTTGATGTATTTTCTGGGATAATTCCTCACATTTATACCACAAATCTCAGTTTTTTAATTTCTTAATTAATTATAATTTTATGAGACAGGGTCAAAACAACTCAGGTTGGCTTGGAAATTGCTATATAGTCCAGGCTGGCCTTGAACTTGTGATTCTCCTGCTTCTACCTCCCAAGTGCCCGGATTATAGGTGTGTGCCAACATGACCAGGTTTTATCCTATTTTTAATTTCTAAAAATTCTATTTTATTTTCTGAAAATTCCATGTTATTTTCTGAATATTTGTTTTTGTGGGCCTACCTTCTCTTACGAGGCTGGGATTTAGTTCAGTTGGTGGAACACTGTTCTGCAGTTCCTGAAGTCCCCGGGTTGATTCCTAGCACTGCAAAAATGGGAGATGGATGTGGTAATTCACTCCCCAAAATAATCCATCATTGAAAACCCTATAAGGGATGCTATCAGTGGGACAGAACTCGATGGCACCTAACAACAACAACAACATTCTCTTATTGTAATATCTCTTGTCATTGAGGATAATGATTGTTTGTATTAGAAGAGTCCTTCTTTTTACACACACTCTGTATCTTCCATATTTCCCCTTCTACTTGGCTGAGGCTCTGACTTGGATGTTCACATTGTCCTGACATTCTAGGTCATTGTCTGATCATAGTTCAGAAAGGGTCACCAAAAGCTGAAGGCTTTGTGCCCATGCATAGGATGTTTTCATGACAGTCTTTATTGTAGATTGATTTAACTGGCATCTTTATTGGAGAAGCCCCAAATCAGCACCTCTAGACTTTTTCTGTTATGCTGACTAGATTTGTCACTGAAGATTCTTCAGTTGCCTTTGTGAAAGATAAAGGCTGGCCTTGGTATTTCCCAGTAGTGAGTCTCAAATTCATTTCAAAAACATTAACTAAATTGTTGGCTTCAAAACAGCAACACAACATCCTTGACCTCTGTTATCTATTTAGTCTACTCTACATAACAAAATTCTAGTTTCCTGCTGGGATTACAAAGGCTGACTTCTGAAAAAATATGTTTTTAAAAGTTCAAGGTAGTTGAATAAATGCTTCATTTTTCTTAGACTATTTACAAAATGGATTTGCACAGTGAGTACCAAGAAGTCAGGAAGGATTTACTTTTGAACAATGATGAGGTTAGAAAAAATTAAGGAAAAGGTAGAATTTTAACTGAGCATAAGCAAATGGGTAAGAAGAAATGCAAGAAAAGGACATCTTTGGTATAAGTATGCCATGGTTTGAATATGAAGTGTTCCCCAAAGGTCATGTGCCTTAACGCTTATTTCCTAGCTAGTGGAGCTGTTTCTGGAGGTCATGGAACTTCAGAGGTGGTTCATAGCTTTGTAGAAGTGATGCCACTGGGGATGGGCCTTTGGAGGTTTTTACCCTAGACCTGTGGCCAGGCTTGGTCTTTGTTTCCTGTTAGTGAAGATGAAGGGTCATCTGACATGGGCCTTGCCACTTACCACTGATTCCTTTAACTGTGAGGTCTCAATAAATATCTCCACCCCCCCCAAATTTGTTTGCCTTAGTTTTTCTCCTGCAACAATGACAGCTGACTAATAAAAGGTGTAAGTCAGAAAGAAAAACCACAGAAACAGTTAAAGTCTTTGTGTTTTGAGTGGATTGGGGAGATAGCATTTAGAATACACCAGAGAATTTAAAAATTGTGACTTACTGAGGCAAGGTGTAGAAAAGTCCTTGTTTTTAAGTTCCAAGTCAAAGATACCACTGAATGCTTCTCAGTAGAAAACTTCAAGATGAAGATACAAAGCTGGGTGTAGTGAGGCATGTCTGAAATCCTAGCAGCTGGGAGGCCCAAGTAGGAAGATGCTGAGTTGGAGGTCAGCCTGAGTTACATAGAGTGACCTTGTCTCAAACCAAACCAAACCAATCAACTCCCTTCTCAAAATGATAGAAATAATACTTTGGGTAAATTAATATTGTAGAAATGAGCAATATATCTATGGAGAGAGGTAGTTAGATCAATATGCTGGCTCTCACTCATCTAGAATTAAAGTGAAATGAGCTTCATATAAGCATCTGATGGCAGAGTGATAGTGAAGCTTTGTTGGAGACATATAACAAAGGAAGACTTGGTAGGATTTGGTGAATGTTTTTGTAGAACTACGTAACCCTTCCTGCCTTCTAAAGAGGGAGGTATCATTCTAGAGAGATGCCACCCTATGGTTATTATGCATTAAGAGCTGAGTATGTACTAGCTAGGGGTTAGTTTGCCCTCCTTTGGTTTGAGGCAGTTTATCTCAAATTAAATTTCATGCTAACCTGCTTAAAGCCAGGGATACATCATTAAGCTTTAGGGTTATCAAGTTGATCACACTAAAAAAATATATTTCCGCTGTTCCCCTGCTGATAGTTGTGAAAATGTCTTAATTGCTGCATGAAATCACTTTGCAGTATTTCACCAAGGCAATTATGCACTTTCTGAAATCCAGTACTGAAAGAATCATATGGGATGAGGTCATTAATTCTTGGTTATCCAATGCTCCAATTTCTAGATATGGTCTTGATGGTCCTATTAAAAATTAGGTCTCTTGTCTAAATCAGGGCTGTACCAGATAAGGAAGGTAGAGAATTGAACCAGCCTGGTAGAAAATAAAGGCTTTCCTCCATTTTCTGACTTCTATGCATATCTTGATCCCGATAAAATTCTGAATTTATATTCCACTGCTGGGGCAGAAATATTAGAGCTAATGTGGGTCCAAATTTAGGAGGAAGCCTGAAGAATGGAAGCCATCAGTTTCCTGTGTGTGGCTGTGTTTGTGCATGTGTTTATGTGTGTATGTATTTACCAGGACATAACTGAAGAATGCAATAGGCAAGGAATAGCCTTGACATTTAATCAGAGATTTAGAAGCTTGCCATGTATTTGTACTGATGTCCAGAATTCAGTGTTAAGACTTTGTCTAAAACCTCTCTGAGAGGATGTAATGGGAAAAAAAAAAAAAAAAGGTGTCATCCTCCAGTGAATCTATGCTTTGTGAAGATAAAGGCAAAATGATTACCGCATTGAGAATAAAGAAACCAAAACCAGCTAGAGCAAAAGGACTAATGAAAATATGAGTTATCTGATGGTGAAGACACTGGGACGAGGTGAAACTTTGTATCTGTATGCCCTATTTTTGGGGTATCATAGGTGGAGGCAGGCAGGTAATCACATGTAAACAGTGAACCAATATGGAAACATGAGAATTCATTTAACCTGTAAGCGAGTAAAAATTGTCATCAAAGTCAGCACACGTAGAATTCCTCATTTTGGTCCCCCCAAACAGCTCCTTCCTTAGTCGTTATCATTTCAGGAAATGTAATCTCATTCTTCCAGTTGCTGTTGTTCTCATTTCCTGCATCCGATCTGTAGGCAAATCCTGTTGACTTTATTGTTAAGACATACAACATCTGACCCTTTCCTCGATAGCTCTGGTCTGATCTTACTCCTTAGGTGATAGGCTCCTCAGGCAATGGCCTCCTAAGTCATCTTCGCTGCTTTTCCTTTTACCCTCTTCAGTCTAATCTGCACATGCCCCATATAAAGTAGCAACCATCAGTAATATTGTACCCCCTTACAGCATTCTTCCTAGCACTCATCCACGTTGGAACTGTATAGGTATATGTGGGTCTCTATGTGTACATATACAGAGTATATACATTTTGTAGTTTGTCTCTCCCACTAAAATGTGCACAAACAAAAATAGAGACTATTTGGTTTGTTCCCAGGTAGATTTCCAGCACAGAACAGTAAAAAATAGTGCTCAAAAAATATTACTTGAACAAAGGAATGAACCTAGGCTCACATCTGCATACTATTCTTGGCAGTGCCTCCCCACTTCTATCTCTCTTGGTTTCTTCTGTCATAAAAAAATCCTGTAGAAAGCAAATCAAATACCTACTGTGTGCCAGAGGTTATGAAAAACAAGTATGATGTTCTGTTATTGTAATCCTCCTGCCTCTGCTTCACGAGTCACTGGGATTACAGGCATGCGCCATTGTACCTGGCTCCTGATGTTCTGTTCTTAAAGCTGTAAAGAAATAGAAGTAAAGATACAAGAACACATAAACTTTAAGGAAGTAGAAGAAAGAATAAATTCTTGGCTTTCTGAGGATAGCTATTATTATGCAATGTGGACTGAAGAAGGCCAAATGATGAAAGGATTTTTTTATAGCTTAAGAAAATATGTTTTTATATATTTATTTAATCTTTTTTATTAGTAATTTTTAATGTACAATTTAACAGGTCTCATTATGACATTCCCATCCTTGCATTTCATTGTTCATTTCTCATATTAGCTTCTTTCTTACCCTCTTGTGACCCTTCTCCCCTATCCCTTCTCCCCACCAATGGCCTCCTTTCTACTTGCATGCTTTGCTGTGAGTGTATCTATCTATCTATACATCCTGATTCTGCCATAAGGGCAACATATGTGATATTTTTCTTTTTTTTCCCCTCTTTTAGGTTACTACAACATTGGTTTCTATTTATTGAGTAGGTAGGAAAATTTCCAGCTTCAAGACTGATTTCTCAAGT
Source organism: Pedetes capensis (assembly GCA_007922755.1). Lineage (NCBI taxonomy): Eukaryota > Metazoa > Chordata > Mammalia > Rodentia > Pedetidae > Pedetes > Pedetes capensis. Next base: position 58,194 of record VMDO01004669.1, on the reverse strand, counting down.
TGCGAGAAAGAAACACCACCAAGCCTGTATTATTTATAAAATTTTGGAAAAATGCAATTCAGCTGGAATGCCCACATTATTCTTTGTATAGAGCATTAGATTTTTTTTACTTCTATTGTCTGATTTCCAAGTAAAATCCAGAAAAATGAATCTTCCTTTCCATGATCTATTTTAAGAAACAATCCCAAATAAAGGAAGTAATGAAAATAAAAATTTCATTGTAGTTAATTCAAGCTTTAAAAATTATTTAAATTTATGGGATATATTTACATGCATTTTATAGAAACATAGACAAGTGAAGGGGCCTTGTGTTTTGTTAGAAGGAAAAACTATACACGACTAGTTTTGATATGCAGATATGCTTTTAAAGCTACAAACTGAAAAATACCTAAATTGGAGCAACCATATAGAATTTAAAAATGTAGTGAATTGTAATCAATTCATTTGCTACTCCTTAAATTATACTCTTAAAGTTATATTTTAAGTTGCATTTTGTCCTTTTCAACTTAATATTTAAGCTAATTAAATGTATTTGTCATAGAGTATCAATAAATGTTAGTGCAGCTGAAATTGAGTGATAGTAGAGATGCATCTTCACATATGAGAGGAATTTTAGTAATTAGCATTCAGTTACATTGCATATATGACTGAGGGTGGAAGTATTATTGCCTCTGAAGGAAGGCAATAATGAGGAAACAAAAGCATAATGAAAAAAGTAGAATTTATACAGAGTGCCAGAAAATCAGTAACAACAACAATACCATTTTTGGAGACCTTTTGTGTTTTCTGAGTATCTGGTAAAATTTAACCCCACTTGATCCTGTGGGGTAATAAACAAAACCTCATTTTACAGATCTAAAGAATGAGATCCAGGACAATATTCATTGCCGAAGGATGGACTGGTAATTAATAGACTAGGGGACAGCTATGTGACAGCAGCATTGTTCTGATATAAATTTAACTCTTTCAATTGGAGCACATTGCATTTTTGACAAAGGTCATATCTCCCTTCATTCTATCCTCTTTTTCTTTTATCTTCTTTCCCTTCCTTCTTTCCTTCCTTCCTTTCTCCCTCTCTCGGTCTCTCTGTCTCTGTCTCTCTCTTTTTTTCCCCCTCCCATCCTCCCTCCCTCCCTCCCTCCCTCCCTCCCTCCCTCCCTCCCTTCCTTCCTTCCTTCCTTCCTTCCTTCCTTCCTTCTTTCCTTCCTTCCTTCTTGCCTGCCTTCCTCCCTCCCTCCCTTCTTTGCTTCTTTCTTTCTTTCTTTCTTTCTTTCTTTCTTTCTTTCTTTCTTTCATAGTACTTGGAGAGTAAATCTAGAGTCTCATGCATGCTAGACAAATGCTGTACCACTGAGCAGTACCCTCAGCCCCATTTTATTCTTAATTTTGAAACAGTATCGCATTAAGTTATGCAGGCTGCCTCTGGCTTCAAAATCATAATCTTCCTGCCTCAGCCCCCTGAGTTGCTGACTGGGATTATGGGCTTGTGCCATAACACTCAGTTCTTACATTACTTTATACACAAAAAATAACTCAAAATGGACCAAAGACCTAAATGTAAAAGCTAAAACTACAAAACTCTTAGATAAGAAAAAAAATTACAAAAGGAAAATCTTTATGAATTTGGACTTGACAATTACTTTTGGACATGATACCAAAAGTAAATGGAGCAAAAGAAATAAATTGAGAGGTTGAACTTCAACAAAATTTAAAACTTTTGTACATCAAAGGGTATTATTAACATAGTGAAATAGCAACCCATGGAATGGGGAAACATATTTTCAAATCTTAGGTTTATAAGTGATTAATACCCATAATATATCAATAATTCCTTTAACTCAACAACAAAACCCAAACAACAAGATTAAAAAATAGGCAAACTATATGAACTGACATTTCTCCAAAGAAAACATACACAGATGACTGATAAACACATGGACAGATGCCTAATATTATTAATCAGTAGGAAAATACAAATCCAAACAAGAAAAAAATACTTCTTTACACTCATTAAGATGGATATTATGGAAAACAAAATCAAAACAAAATAAGAACAAACAAACAAGAAACAGAAAATGACCGGTACTCACAAAGATGTAGAAATATTGGAACCCTTGTGTTTTGCTGGTAAGAATATAAAATGGTACAGCCATTTTGGAAAACAGTGCGGTAGTTCTTCAAAGAATTAAGCATAAAAAGTTATAATATGTTGTCGCAATTCCATTTCACAGAGTTGAACACATAAACCTTAAGAAAAAAAAGCATTAAAAAATAGAAAGCAAGAACTCAGTAGTTATTTGTGGATCCATGTTCATAACAGCACTATGTCCAATAGTGAAAATATGAAAATAATCCATATTTATCCATTCATGGATGAATGGATAAAAAATTGGCATATACATTCTCAATATAAAATAACAACTTTCTTTTAAAGGACATAAGAAGGTAGTTTAAGCAAAATATGAATGACCATGGCATGGGAATGCAGGTTCAAGTTACCCTAAATGACATATTCTACTGTGAAACAAGTTACATAAAATTTTATAGTCAAAGAACAAGGAAAGTCATAAATCTTTACTTTTAATAAAGCCTTGGTGGGAGCATTAGGTAGGCAGCCTACAGCAAAGAAAGGGAATCTTTCATACAGGTACCATATATTGCAGCATTGTTAGTTCTGGGTTGGTAGAGCTTAGAGATCTACAAGATATATGAACCTTGATGACATTATGCTAAGTGAAAAAAGGCAGACAAAAAAGGACAAATAATGTATGATACTATTGTTATGAGATACCTTATTATTGTTAGGTGACTTTGAGTCCAGTCCAACTCAATGACCTTCATAGGGTTTTCAATGGCTGATTGTTTTAGGATTGCTTCTAGAGTGAATTACTGTGTCCTTCTCCTGTTTTTGCAGTGTTAGGGATCAAACCCAGGACCCTAGAAAGCACAGAGCAGCACTTTACCAACTGAGCTAAACCCACGCCCCGTGAGATGTTGTTAGGTATTGTAGAGTTGGGTCCAACTCATAGCAACCCTATGTACAGCAGAAGGAAACACTGCCTGATTCTGTGCCAGGCACATAATCTTACTTATGTTTAAGCCGATAGATGCAGATACTGTGTCAATCCATCTAGTGGAGGGTTTTCCATCTTTTCGTTGACCTGCCACTCTCCCAAACATGATATCCTTCTTTAGGGAATTGGTCCCTCCTGACTATATGTCCAAAATATGTAAGACACAGTTTAGCCATCTTTACTTCCAAGGAGCACTCTGGTTGCACTTCTTCTGGGACAGATCTATTGGTTCTTTTGGCAGTCCATGGTATATTGATTCATCTCCAGCACCATAATTCAAAAGCATCAATTCTTTTCCCTTCTCCCTTGTTCAATGTCCAGTTTTCACAACCATATGATGCAACTGAAAATACCATGGCATGAATCAGGTACACCTTTGTTTTCAATGTGACATCTTTACTTTTCAATTCTTTAAAGAGATCTTTTGCCACAGCTTTCCCCAAAGTAATGCATCTTTTGATTTCTTGATTGCTGCTTCCACCGGTGTTGGTTGTATTGCCAAGTAAAGCAAAATCGTTGACAACCTCAATCTTTTCTCCGCTTATTGTGAAGTTCCATACTGACCAAGTTGTAAGGATTTTTGTTTTGTTGATGTTTAGTCACAATCTATACTGAAGGCTATATTCTTTGATCTTCATCAGTAAATGTTTCAAATCTTTTTCACTTTCAGCCAGGTCCTTCTCCCAAGCCTATAGCACCTCCTGTTCTCAGGTGGTCACCCATTCAAATACTAACCAGGCTCGACCTTGCTTAGCTTCCAAGATCTGACAGGATCAGATGCCACAGTGGTATGGCTGCAGATATGAGATATATAGAGTGGTAAAATTCATAGATATAGAAAGTAGAATGGTGGCTTCCATGGGCTAGGGGCATAGAAGAATGGGGAGATATTATTTAATCGGCACAGAGTTTTAGTCTGGGAAGATTAAAGGAGCTCCGGAGATGGTTAGCAGAGATGGCTGTACAATAATGTGAATATATGTAATGCTATTGGACTGTATACTTAAATGGCCAAAATGATAGGTGGATAAGTTTGAGGGACCTAATGTACAGCATGTTTTTGTTATCCTTAGGTGCGGTTGATTCAGCTCCGACTCATAGAGATCCTCATAAGGTTTTTAATAGCTGACTGTTTCAGGATTGCTTTGGGAATTGATTGTCACATCCTTTTGATAATAATGGAAGCAGGTGCTATTAAAAGGAGAATCTATTTTCATGATCAGAGCACACAGACAAGAAGATAAGTATTTAAATGTAGAAACACTTACAGTTAAGCACAAAGGTATATTTATCATAATAGAGGCAGAAACTATTACTCGTGTTGTGTCCAACATCATTTTAGCTTCCTTTTAAGTCCTATTCCACCATTCAATGGTTAGTGGGTGGAGTTAACATAGCCTTTCTTTTTCAAGTGGGCTGGAGGGAACAGCCTCAACTGTAACTATGAGACATTTATATTTCTTTCTTTCTCTCCCTCCCCCCTGCCCCCTTTTTGGACTGGAACTCACAATCCTCCTGCCTCTGCCTCCTGAGTGCTAGGATTACATGTATGCACCACCACATCTGGCTTATTCCTTTCTTAACTGGGTGATTCTTGTTTATCTTCTCTTACTTCTGAATTCTAGATTCAAGACTCAAAATGCAGTGTCCCACTGTCTCTTCTTTCACAGATTGGACCTTCGATCCACGCTTCATACATTAACCCTCAGGTCATTCCTTTCAAAGAAGAGCCTGGGATGGATTTTTCTAGGGGCAATGTCAATAGTCAAAAGTGGGCTTTGACCAATCTTGTATCTTTGAGTTTTCATTCAATCAGAACTGAATGAAAGAGACTGTTTCTTGCAGTCATTTTGTGACTGAAAAAAGAACCAGCTGTTTTTGGTTTTATAAATGCAGCATAAAATAAAATGCAGTTGAACCTCAGGATCTGTAAAGAATTGGTACCAAGACCCACCTTGGATACCACATTTCACAATGCTCCAGTCTCTTACATAAAATGGCATAGCACTTTCACATCAACTAGATACCTTTTCCAGGACACTTTAAAAAATCATCTTTAGATTACTTGCAATACTAATGCAATGGAATGCAATACTAATGCAAACTATATTTTTTGGGGGAATGATGACGGAAAAAATCTGTACATGTTCAGTTAAGATGAAATATTTTTCCTGAACATTTTCTATCCAATGTTGGTTGAATCTGTGGATGCACCTGTAGTTATAGAATGCTAAATGTAATACCTCCAGGTGTCTTTCTCACAATCTCTTTTTCCACATTTTTCCTCCAAATTCTTTCAAAAACAAATATTGGATTATTAGTTGTTGTTGTTAGGTGCCATCAAGTTGGATCTGAATCAGTGAACCTATGTACAACAGAATGAAACACTCTCTGACACTGTGCCATGCCCATTACCATTACAATCACTTTTAAAATAAATTCTGAACTGTAAATCTCACAAAACATACAGAAGATTTGTATTATAAAAATTATAAAATGCTAATAAAATAAGTGAAAGATCTAAATAACTGGAGGGACATATTGTGTTTATGGACAAGGAGATTCAACATATTGAAGATATCAACTTTCCTCAAATTAACATACAGGTTTAAAACTATTTCTATCAAACCCCGGGCTGGGATTTAGCTCAGTTGGTAGAGCACTGCTCTGCAGTCTCTAAGGTCCTGAGTTCGATTCCCAGCACCACAAAAATGGGAGAAGGACGTGGCAACTCAGTCCCAAGGCAATCCCGAAACAATCAGCCATTGAAAACCCTATAAGGGTTGCTATGAGTTGGACACGACTGGACGGCACCTAACAACAACATCAAACCCCAGTAACTTTTTTATTTTTTTAACTTTTTTAAATAAGTAGTTTTAATGTAAAACTTAATGGTTCTCATTATGAATTTCCATACATTCATTTCATTGTACATTGCTCATGCTAATTTCCTACAATATATATTATATATCTTTTCCTCTCTGTTGAATGGAGTCCAAGTTTATTAGCCCATGCTCTAGGCCCATTTCTCACAACCTACTTTCCATGACTACCATCACAAACACTCCAGTGTTCCAGCAATGCTAAATGCAGCCCAATTTTCCAAAGATACCTAACTCCCTGTAGCTTCCACTTTGGTTTTATAAATGCTGTTTCCTTATTTTGGAATATTTGTCTCCTCTAACAATTCAAGTGGGACCTCCATGAAGACAGACTGACCACTTCAAAAATCAAATGCTACCTCCTAAGTGATATGATAGCATCTTGCATATCTTTTCTTTTCTTTAGTATTGGGTATTGGATCTAGGACCTCGTGGGTGCTTTGCAAGTGCTCTACCACTGAGCTACACCTCCAGCCCATTTTTAATTGTTTTCTTGAGATTTAATCTCACTAAATTACGCAGGCTTCCTCCTGTGTTGAACCTGCGATCCTCCTGCCTCCACCACCTGAGTTGCTGGGATTACAGGTGTGAGCCACCATGCCTGGCTGCATATCTTTATTACAGCATTTAGACCTTTGTTGTTATTTAATGACACTTCTGTTTCATTTGCTGGGAAATAGAGAATTTTCCACTTGTCTCAGTATGTACATTGAGTGACATAATTTAAGGGGATTTTTTGAAAGAGTGAATGAATAAAGGAATAAATGACTACATTTTCCATAGCCCAATTATTTAGTACAGTAATCCCTCCTTATGCACAATGTCACTTGCTGTGGTTTCAGTCACCTGTTGTCAACCATGGTCTGAAACTATTAAATGGAAATTTCCAGAAATAATTCATAAATTTTAAATTCCCTGGCATTCTGAGTAGTGCAATGACATCTCACACGCCCCCATTCCATCCCACCTTGCTCAGGAATTACCCCTTTGGCCAGCGTCTTCGCATAGTATAAGTTTTCTGCCCTTTGGTCACTTCGCAGCAGTTTCAGTTATCAGATTGGCTGTCATGGTATTGCAGTACCTGTGTTCAAGTAACACTTATTTTAGTATTTAAGGCTCCAAAATGCAAGAGTAGTGTTGTTGGCTATTTAGGTATGCCAAATAGAAACTGCAAACTGCTCTCTGTAGGTGAAAAGGGGAAAATTCTTAACCTACTGGAATTAGGAAAATAAAATTTTATGCTAATGTTGCTAAGTTCTGTGGTAAGAACAAATCTATTTATGCAGTTGTGAAATCGAGAAATGAAATTCATGCTGGATTTGCTCAAACTGCAAAAATTATGGTCACAGTGTATGCCACATGGTTAGTTATAAATTCTAAAGAGATGGCCTGAGTCACTGCATTCACAGGTATTTATGGACTGACTGCCATTTATTGGCTTAACCATATACCACTTCTGTGCTTCATACACCTACATTAAGTGGAGAGCTGAGAGAATATAGGTACAGACTTATGAGGGCCAAGTCTTTAGATTTGGAAGTAAGCTGATCATGTTAATAAAATAGCGTTTTGATTTCTGAAGTACAAACTTTGAGAAAAAATGATTTTCCTTCTTATTTATTTATTTTTTTTTTTGGTGATACTGGGGGTTGAACCCAGGCCCTGGCACTTGCATGCTCTGCAAGTGCTGGACTGCTGTTTGGTTTTGTCTTTGTTCAGTTGAATGTCTTTCAGGGGAAAGACTTATGGATAATTTACAAATTCACATATTAGAACTAGAATACATTCATAGTAGTCATCTTTGTTCAGTGGTCTCATTTTAATGATGGAGTTTCTGAGTCCAAGGTGAGCCAAGGGACTGCTAAGGGTCACAAAGTCAATTGGTAGCAGGCATGGTTGAGAGTTCTGGTTTCCTCTCCATGAGGCTGATATTTGTTCATGGTGACTCTCAAGAATGAGCTATAACTTTATATATTCCATCCAGGGCAGTGTAAGTACATGCAGTCATGTGTATATTGAAGGCTTTCAAATTATATCTTCAAAATTGAAGTTAGTTTAAGCACAGGCTTTGAATTTATTCACCATTTAGGAAAATAGATGTATGTGATATTCTCAACCCACTGAACCACAATCTTTCTACAAAATACTAATGAAATGCACAGTGTGATCCAGCTTCTCATTTCTATCTCCCTCCCTGTGAACCCTCTTTTTATCTGCAGCACTCCATTTGAAGGCAGTGGTATGCAGAAAGCCTCTTCCAAATAACTTTCATTAGAAAATGTGCAAGACAAAAACCCTTGCTATGGGAGCATCAACAAAAGGATTTAAGAGTAAGAATTCATTTCATAGAAGAGCTGAAGTCAAAAGAAAAAGCAAATGCATGGAAATTTAAAAATCATCCTTTAGAAAGAATCCTGAAAAAATAAATCCAAGAATATATGTGTGTGTGTGTGTGTGTGTGTGTGTGTGTGTGTGTGTGTGTGTGTGTGTGTGTATGATTTTAGTTGATGGATAAAATATAAAGCCCACAATGTTCCAATACAAAGAAAAGGACTGTAGATGAGTTGTAGATGAGTTTCATAATGACCCTTAAGGATCCTGGCCTCATTGAAATTTGGAACAGTTTGCATTTAATGAGGTGAGGAAGGGAAAACAATAGTGGAAGAGGAGAGAGGAAGGGTAGGGAGTCCTAGTCTGGAACTCAGAGTTAATGTTACTCCTAATGTGCTGAGCAACCTCACCTTCAGGAAGACTTTGCCACTGGGAGCAGAGAGAACAGTGAGCCAGGAATCTGGGACCTGCAGTCCTCCGGGATGCACTTACCTTTTCTTTAGCTGTGCATGCCTTGTCTGGAAAATACTGGGGCAGAATTCTACAGTTGTGTAGCTCTTGCATTCTGGGTTTGTGGAGATTTTGCCTTTTCTGAGTTCAGATTACCAAAGAAATGTATAAAAGAAAATATGCTGGTAGTGCTGTTTTTATTCTTTCTGGTCTAGGACTGTTCTCTGTTCTCCTTAGACCTCGGCTTAACGGGTAGGAGATGCCTGGGGACTCCATACGAGAGTCTAGATAATCTCTCTCCTTCCCCCTCCCAGAGATGTTCTAATGAAGCCCTTCCTCAGGTACAGAGTAGAGCTTAGTCACTAGGTGCTCAAGGCTATTATGTCAAACTGCCTGGGCTGAAATACTGAGTAGACCACTTAGCAGCAATGAACCGCTGACAAATATTTTGGAATCCTTAGAGGCAACTCATTCATGGTTCTGGGACTGGGGTTTAGCTCATTTGGTAGAGTGCTACTCTTCAGTCTCTGAGGTCTCAGGTTCGATTCTCAGCACCACAAAAATGGGAGAAGGATGTGGCAATCTACTCCCAAGGCAGTCCTTAAATAGCCATTGAAAACCCTATGAGGATCACTATGAGTTGGACATGACTCCATGGCACCTAACAACAACATTCACTGTTCTAAACACTTTGGCTTTCACAGATGCTGACTAAAGGTGACCTACTAGTAGCTGACACAAGATATCTTTAACACCTTCTAACATTTCATCTTAATTTAAAATTACTGCATTATTAGTGTCTATTCAGTCCTGGATTTCAGACTCCTCAGAGATCCTTTGGCAAAGCTTCTAGTTACAAACACATGTACAGAAAATAGGATGGTTGCTTACATATTGGCGGAGAAGCATCAGTATTGTCTTGCCTTGGTGATGGTTTTTAATGGCTATTCTTGATTAGTTATTATGAATTGCCTTTATATCATTACTATTTAGTTCACATTATTCCTTCAGTGTATACATTTCTAAACTAAGTTTTAAGATATATTTGCCCTGATGCTCACTCATATCCAACTTTTTAAAGCAAAGCCATTCACAAATATCCTATAATTTTTTTCTACTATGACAGTTGATTAGGCTGGGGTTTGGCTCAGTGGGTGGAGTGCTGCTCTGCACTCTCTGAGGACGTAGTTTCAATCTCTAGCACCACAAAAACAGGAGAAGGATGTGGCAATCCACTCCCAAAGCAATCCTGAAACAATCAACCATTGAAAATCCTGTGAGGGTCACTGTGAGTTAGACCCAATTTGAAGGCAACTAACAACAACAATAATAACAAGATACTTGATTGGCAGTGGGCTGCCTGTGAGGTAACTTGCAATATATTACCAAAGTTAGTCATATAAAATTATTCAGCTAGTATTAAATTCAAAGATGACTGTTACACATATACAATCAGTAGTGTGATGTGAATCTGAGGTATTTGCCAACATGTTCATGTGTTGAAGGCTTGGCCTCCAGCTGGTGGTGGTATTGAGAAGTGGTTGGACCACGAGGACTGTCTTCATCAATGGATCTATCCACTGATGGGCTCAGAATCTGATGGCATTGCTGGGAGTGGGTGGAGTCTCTGGGGTGAGGTCTGAGTAAAGAAAGTAGCTCACTGGGAGTATGTTCTTTGGGGCTGTAACTGGTCCCTGGTCCTTTCCTGTCTCCGTTTTGCTTTCTGGCTGCTATGAAGTGAATAGTTTTTCTCTACCTTGTCCTTCCTCCATGTTTCTGCCTTGCCATTGGTCTGAAAATAATGGATTCAGTAGACCATGGACTGAGGCTTCTGACACCATAAGCCAAAACAATTACGTCCTCCTTGATTGTTTATGTCAGGTATTTTGTCATAGAGACAAAAAGTCTAACACAACCAGTAAAGTATATAATATTATACTTGCTTGATATCAGGGCTAGGAAAATGACTTTATCCAGTAAAATTTTCACGGTAGCAATTGTTTTAGGTTTTTCAGGCCATGTGGTTTACAACCTCCAACTCAATTTTGACGTTGTCATACAAAAATCATAGAATATAGATCTGGGTGTAGTGGCTCATACCTGTAACCCCAGCAACTTGGGATATAGAGACAGGAGGGTGGTAAGTTTGAGGCAGCCTGTATAACTTAAGCAGGCCTCTGTCTCAAAATGAAAAGTAAAATATGAGGTGGGGGGTGCACCTACATGGTAGAGCACTTGCAAAAGCATGTCTAAGACTCTGGATTCAATCCCCTAGTACCACCAATGAATGAATGAATGAATGAATGAATGAATAAATAAATAAATGTTTGCAAGTCAATTTGCCCTACAAACTGTGATTTGCTGCTTTACATTATTTTTTTTTCTAGTACTAGGGGGTTGAACCTAGGACCTCCTATAGGCTTGGTAAGTACTCTACCACTGAGCTGCACCCCAACCCCTTTTGATTTTTTGATTTGTGACAGGGTCTCACTAAATTGTACAGGCTACTTCTGGCCTCAAACTCATAATACTCTTACCTCAGCCTCCTGTGTCACTGGATTATAAGCATATGCCAGACTCCCAGACACTGATTTATGTGTTAAAAAGTAAATTATAAGTGATTTATAAATGAAGCTCTGAAATTCTTTTTTTTCCTCTGAATTCTTTTTCATGCTGTTCTTTTGCTACTGAAATGGGATGAAATTGTTTATTTTTGTCCTAGGTCAGCTATGTTAAAAAAAATTGAGAATTGCTAGTAAAGCAAATGAGAGCTATTGTTACTGCTGTTGTGGTTAGGTGCCATCCAGGTGGGTCCCAGTCATAGTGACTCTCATAGGATTTTCAGTGGCTGATTATTTTGGGATTGCTTTGGGAATGTATTGCCATGTCCTTCTCCCAGGTTTGTGGTGCTGGGGATCGATCCTGGGTCCTCAAAGATTGCGGAGCAGCCCTCTACCAACTTGTTGTTGTTAGGTGCCTTCATAATGACCCTATGTACAACAGGCAAAACACTATTGTCACTGCTTCTCTGCTATTCATAGGGTTTTCAGTTGCTTATTGTTTTGGGGGAGTGGGCCGGGTCCTTCTCTCAAGTCTATAGCACCTGGTATTCCCAGGTGGTCTCCCATCCAAGTACTAACCAGGTCCAACCCTGCTTAACTTCAGAGATCTGAAGGGATTGGTTGCCACAGTACTGTGGCTGCAGGCTCAACTAACTTAGTATTCTACAAATAGACTTCATTCTTTCATCTGATTGTTGGAGGCTGAGATTTGTACAACTAGAAAAAACATTTCTTTATGCATTTTTTTGTGTGAGAGCCACAAATATAAAGACCACAAACTGGGCTAAATAATACTCGAAGCTTAAATATCTGTTTATCTGACTAAAGCAGAGTACTGAAAAATACTGCTGAAATTTCTTAAATAAACTTCTTATTAAATAAAAAGGAAATTGCAATTCTGTGGGAAAAAGAAACTGGATTAAAAACTAATGTGCATCTTCAAACTAAGAATGAGATAAAAATATTTATTTTATTAATGCAATATGATTTGCAAGAGAGAATATCTGTAGTTTGTAACCCTTACTTAAACTGTAAGTATATAAAATTGTAGGTTTTCTACTATACACAGGAAAAATATAAATCATAGGATATTACTAGTCGATGTTGATTCAAATAGAAATAAATGTGAGCTGTTATACTGTTTAATGTTAGGGCTTATACTAAGCAAAACATAGTATTTGATTTTATCAGCACAAATTGCTTTAACCTTTAAAATGTATTTATAACTGATATAATAAAGTAGAAAAGGATTTTTTGGAACTTCCAATCAATGTTAAAATTTACAAATGCTAAGAATCATATTTTGGTTAAAATATGAAAAGTTTGAATAAATTCATTTGAAGTATTTCATAAAGATAAAAATATTTTATAGAATAAATTGATTAAAACTACATATTTGCAGGCATCTTTTAAAAATCTTTATCATCTTCAGAAATCAGATAAAAATTTAGTTAAAGGTAAAATGTAGCTCTTATGATTTTTCATACTTACTATCTTTAAAGTAATATTACAGTTTTTGCCAAGCTGGCAAGTTAGCTTTATAAGCCTTTTACATAATTGATATCCCTCTAGAATTTCCAGACTACCACTCACTGGAGAGAATAAAAATCTACTATATGTATAGGCAACAAGTTCAGCCTCTGCTTTAGTTGATAACTGAGACTTTCAGTTCAAGAGATAAGTGACCTGACTTGGAAGAACCAGCAGACACCTATACTTCATCCAATGAATGATATGACATATGGAAAACATCCACCCAATTCTTTCCAGTGTAATGAATTGTTACAGAAAGGATATTATATTCTATGTAGCACAGATCTACCAATTGCCAATCTTGGCTCATGCCATGTATTACAGAGAATTTTGTTTTGTTCTAAAGTAGAAATTAATAATTTGATTGTGATGCTAAAATTTTTTGATGCTTACTATGCAATCACAATTCATTTAAGATTTTACCCATGATTCTTTGTTTCTTTTATTAACCTTTTGTTCTGCATTAATAGATGTTTGGAAAGGTTCAATTCTTAGGAAATGTTTGCTTATCCATTGTTCATGAACAATTATGAAGTAAGGTGTTTATGTGATATGAAGTCAGAATTTAGTAATTTAGCTTTTGTTCTTACTGTTTTTGTGATCAAGTTGGTATATGTAAAAAGTAGTAGATCATTTGCTTTCATATCATAACTATCAAGCATTTCTTCTGCTCTGAGTTTCCATAGCAGTGGATCTACTGCAGACACATTTAGCACTGCTTTTCCATTGCCAAAATTGTCCAGTTTTGTTCCATGTTTTACTTTTACTTTTGTAATTTCAAGTTGAGTTCCTTAAAACCAAAAATCATGTCTAAAACATTTTTAGCATCTCTTATTGCATTTAGCATAGTGCAGTCACATAGCAGACATTTAGGACCTATTTAGGTCCTATTAAGGACCTATTTACTGATTGGAAAGAATTTAAACATAGTCTGCCTTCTTAATCCATGACTGCTACATACTATTAGACAAAGATAGAACAAAATGTAGCAAAATATTAGCTAGTACTAAATTGGTTTGAGTGTACTGATTTGTATTAAATGAGTTTAAATATCTCTACTATACTCATCATGATGCTCTAGGATACATTCAGATTGAGAAAAACCTCTTTCTCTTTCAGTCTCTTCTTATTCAGTTTTAAATCTAGGCATAGTGATTGAGGAAAGATCATCTTTTCTCAAACTTTCAATGATAAATCCTTTGTCTCTCCTCTATCTTTCTTTTTCTCAATAACAATGGTAAGCCAGAATTCAAAAGGTTTTACCTGTTATATAAGCAATTGGGTTATAAGAAAGAGAACTATAATTCTTACTTTAGCTTATTATTTCCTTGTTGTGGAGCCCACCTGATAACTTGACATGACCAGTATCCCTTTTTCTGCTGATAGAGCAGCCGTTATGCTGGGCAATGTTGTTTCTACATTCTCAAATCTCACTTTTCCTTCCTTTTTTCTCCAAAGAAGGGCTCATGACTCATGCCTGGCCAGTCAGGGTCCCAGTGATGGCTTAGGTCAAAGACACAGGCTCTTTGCCCAGTACATATTTGGCCTGGGACTTCTGTTTGAGCCACTGGAAAGAAGGTCATTCCTTTCTTGGAGGGTTATGGAGATGAAAGACTAACTGCCTGGATTGACTTGTCACAATTTTTGCCAATACATAGAGAGAGGTTTTCTGGAAAAATAGCTAACATCAAAGAAAGAACTGAGAGATAGTAAGAAACTACATGGCTTAGTTTGAACAATTTGCATAGTTAGCAACGATTCTTTTTTTAGTTGAGGCTTGTTAGAATTGTTTTTTTGTTGTTTGAAACTGAAAGAGTTCTGCCTGATTCACTTGTGTCAAAAGAAAATCTTATACTTCTCATGAAAATAACCTATTATATATGGAAGTCTTTTTCATAATGTTAAAAAGTAACAGATTTATCCTGTTCAGTTCCACAGGAATAAGACAGATCCTGTGTTTGGAAATCCAAGTTTGTTATATAGCCTAGTCCAGCAAGGACCAATGATAGATTGAATATATCCAGCACTACAATGGCTGCACACCAGGTGTAACAAATGCTTGATGCTCGCTTTTATTTTGGAAATACCATGAATAAATTTCTTATATTACAAAAGAATATGAAATCAGTAGGCTTTCTCACTAATGAATATTTTTACATGAATATAATCTATGACTATAGTAGTACTGTCCAAATACATTTACTCTTCAGTGCAAAGCCTGAACAAATTCTTAACACTATAAATGGCTCCATGTGCTTTAAATGGATCAGCATTTCTCACCTCCTTGGTGCTACAAGAGGATTTGAAAAATGGAAATTAGAGAACAGAGCATGTGTTAGTAGAGTCATTGACTGAATGCATGTTATATTATATTTTTGGCTTTCCATATTTTCAATGGACCATGTACTTCACATTAAAGCAATGAAGTTAAATGAAAATGTATGGCACCACGGGATGGACTGAAGAAATTTCTACAAAGAAATTCTGTGGGATGGTGAATAATGTAGAAAGGAATTTAAAGAAGGGCATTGTGAACAATTACTAAATGTAAGAGACTGAAGTTTGTGGAATTCAAAAGCAATTCAAATGTAACTACATTTGAATGTACTACAGGTGCTACAGGTAGAGCAGCACACTCCAATAGAAACCATGTGAGCTGGAGAAGAATACCAGGAGAAGACAGAGGCAGGATTTGAAGCCATGAAACTTTAATCCAAGGAATGCCAAGATTTGCAGTGTGTGTGTGTGTGTGTGTGTGTGTGTGTGTGTGTGTGTGTGTGTGTACTTTTCCCCTATATTTTATATTCTCTGTCTTAACAAAGAGAAGTTTATCAATACTTGTATTGGGTACACACCAGAAGTATTCAGTGATAAGTAACTCAAAAGAAGTGGTTTGAATTTGAAATTGAATAGCTTTTTAGCAAAGAACATCATTTTGGAGAGAAGTGACAAGACAAAGGAAAAGGACTTTGAGATCTAGGGGTAAAAAGTTGTGGAAAGGCAAGTATATGTGGAAACAAATGGTAGATAAGGGCTATTTGTCAGATTTATTTAAGTAGATTTTTCTGAGTGTCATCTAGTCTCTGGTGATAAAGTTGTTTTGCCCTTTCTGGGCAAGAAGTGGAGGAGGACATTTTCAGATGGGATATCATGTTTGCTTTCAGTGGATGGTAGAAGGCAGAGCGCTTATCTTTTGTCTGCCTTTTCTCAATTGCCTTTAGCTCAAAATAATCCCTAAGCTAGAGTAACATGTTTTGGGATGGAATATTCTGAACTACTTCATTGACAACATTCAGAAGCTAGAAACAGGCAAGAAAAGAATTTTCTTCTATAGGTTTCAGAGGGAGCATGGCCCTGCTGACACTTGATTTTGGACCTTTAGCTTCCAGAATTGTGGGATAATGAATTTTTGTTGTACAAAAAAACAAATAAAAAAACCCCAGAAAACAAAAACCCAGTATGTGCCACATAGGGCATTTAAAAATTTCTAGAGCTATGCAAAAAATATCTTTAAAACAAATCAAATTAATTGTAGTAATATCTTTAATTTTACTTAATGTTATCTAAAATGTCCTTTCAATGTGAAATTTATATAACATTGTTGAGATACTTCACAATCTTTTTTCTTCATATTTGAATGTCAAACCCTGCTATATTTTGTAGTTATAGCAAATCTCTAACATGATAAATGCTCAATAGTCACATATGGCTAGTGGCTACTGTATTAGGGAATGGAAGATGACTAAAGTCATGCTAGTTTATGTCTGAACTTTGAATGTTATCTGAAAAAGGAAAGGTAGAAGATATATATATCTTCATAGCTATCATCTCACCTACTCAAATCCTAGTCATAACTTTAGTCCAGTTTTTACTCTACTTCCAGCCTTATGAGTGAAAAGTAGTGTCTGAGTTTTGGTGAATTAGTATGTATGCATCAAAGTATTATCAGAGAATAGCTGGCACTCTAATTGGGTAAATTAAGCTTAATAAAAGAACTATTTTCAAAATTATGTTGGGAGGCTATACAAAACTAGTGGAGAAAGTATGGCACCTCAGGAATATAAAATTAGTTTTACTACCCTTAGTCTAAAGGGACAAGAGAAAGAGTTTCTAGAATCAGGCAAGGGAAGGTCTTGTGAAGAGGGTGAGGTGACAAGACCTTTGTTCAGAAGGCATTGCCCATTCATAGTAATCCTGTAGAGCCAGCAGAGAAACTAAACCAAACCTTGACCTTCACTTTCCTGTCTCCCTTGAATATTCCCATAGCTGTTCCCATTGGCTGAACCTGAATGAGAGTCCTGCTGGTGCAGCCTACATAGTCAGTTATGGAGAACAAGCAGTGGGGAAGTTTGATGCCATATGCAGAGTAGTCATGTACTTGAGGATATTAAGAAGAAAAAAAAGAAAATTAGGAGCTAGACGACAGAATTGATGAGGCCTTGAGAAGATTAGAAAAAATTAATTGTGTGTTTCCTTAATCTTCCCTTCTGGCACTTTTACAACTTATATTATGTTCCTTGTCTCAGATTGTGTTAAAATCAGTGACTTTGAAACTGAGGTCCACAGGTGAATTTTAAAGGGCATGAGAACAATGTGAATATTGTGTTACATATATATGTGTACATATACACTATATATGTACATAGTCCCCCTCAGTCCAAACTCTATTATTTTCCCATACATTCTTGGTTATGGGAGCTTAAGAAATCCCTGTAATAAAGGATGTAACATAAAGCTGCCAAAATTATTGGACATTACCCAGGGGTAACATGACAGCAATTTTCTCAGGTTGAATTCCTCCAAACTGACCTTGATTTATTCATCCCAGAAGAAATTCATAAGAAAGTAGGGGAAACAGGACAAGAAAGGCAAAGAATGCAAGGAAAGATGCAACTTCAGGCAAAGTCCTCAGAGCAGTGGCTTCCCCCTGGTCCTGCAGGGGAGCTCTGGAGTGAAAGTTATAGTAGTCATTTGTCATTGTCTAAAGAGAAGATCTCCCCCACATCTGTCAGTTTGTTGCACTGTGGGGCTTGTGTGTTGCGATGATCAGGAGAGACCAATCCCTGGAGAAAGACATCATGTTTAGCCCAGGTTCTGGACAGGTCGACAAAAAAAAGGAAAACCCTCCACCAGATGGAGTGACACTGTCTGCAACAACGGGCTTAAACATAAGTAAGATCCTATGCCTGGCACAGAATAGGGAAGTGTTTCTAACTATTGTACATAGGGTCGCTATGAGTCGGACTTGACTCCATGGCACCTAACAATAGCAACAACAACAACAACAACAACAACAACAACAACAACAACAAGATGTAAATTCCTGGTCAGTTTCTGCTGTTTGTAGAAGAAACCAAAGCAGCTTTTGTTAGTCCAAAGGCAGTACTCTGAAAAGCAGATGTTGGTGGTTGGAGGAAAATTGTCACCAAAACTGGCGAGAGCCACATAGACCATGTAAAAGGGGACTCAATGAATGGTGACCATTAAACCAGTGAATTTAGGGCCAATGATAGTAGAGATGAGTGGCAAGAAGTTAGTTTTTGTAAGAGAGGCAGGAATCAGCTTCTCATTACTGACCTAAAATGTACAGATTATGCAATGGGAAGTGAAGAATTGGTAACACACCTGTAACAGCAAGAGTTGATAACCATCCTGTAACAGCAGCCACATCATGGCTTTTGGCATCATGGCAAGAGCCCAGAGATTTTTTTCTTTTTTTCTTTTCAAAATTTATCTCCTTGAACTTAGAGTGTCCCATTATTCTTTAAGTCATCAAAGAGTAATCTATACAATAAGTCACAGGTTGTATGCTAACACTAAATCTAGTCCCAGCATTAATCTATTCACTTGAATATTAATCCCAATCAATACAAACTGTCAAGCCTATCCTAAGCCTTTACCCCTTTTACTGATCTCTCCTCTTGCCCTTTATCTCTGCCTCCTTCACATAATAATGATCACAATAATAATAGCAATAATGATGATGGTGATAGAAACATTGAGCACTTACTCTGTGGGGTTGTGAGCTAAGAATTTTATGTAGATTGCCCAATTTAAATGTAAAATAACCTTATCATTTTGATGGCATTATTATTTCCTTTTTGTAACAGAGAGCTCTGAGGCTCAGAGAGTTTATGAACATTCCTGGGTTCCAACACTGATAATATGAATCCAGTCTTGCAGATTTCAGGGATCACATACTCTTTATTGTTATTTCCCAACATAACATTATGATTATGTCCACATCATGCATAACTCTTATTCCAAGTGATTCCATGTGTGAAGATTGTCTCTTTGTCTTTGTGCCATGGTTACCTATTTCTTCAAGTAATGGAACCACTCCTCAACTGTAAGGTCTCTTCCCTGTCCTTAGACTGTGTAGTTCAGGGAAAGCAGGCCCTCCGAAGTCTGCTGCTTCTCTTGTGGAGAGTGTTTAGGACTTATGACCTAAGCTTTTAAATGACAGCCCTTTTTTGGGACTTTTTGGGAATCTTTGTGAAGAAACATTTATTTCTTGAAAGACTGAGAGTCCTAAGTCTTAGAAACTTGGAGCTGTAGAGGGGCCATTAGTGACATCTGAGGAAGAGATCAAACCTGAGAATAAAGGCAAAACAGAGCCAGGGCACTCTGAGAGTCCTGGTGACATTGGTTATGCACCTGTACCCAATCAGCTGTGACATCTACTTTTGTTGTGAATAAGTTCTGCCCCTCTCCCAATACACACAATTTTTTTCTGGCTTTTGAATTTGTTTTTGTTTTGGCTTACACTACTTGGCCAACCTGAAATTGAAATAACATTATCATATTTCAATTTTGTTTTCCTGTCTTATCACTGTTCCTAGATTGTGAGTTTCTTGAGGACAAGGATGATATCTTCTCTATTTTTATACCTTAAGGGTTTAGTATAGACTCTGGCACACAGAAGTTGCTCACGTTGCTTGCACTGAATTGAATAGTTTGGGACCCAATTAGGTGATAAATTATTCTGGTAGGAGGTGGGGAAAATTATTAGGGAAACCAGTGATAATTGTGTTAAGTATTGTAGCCTCAGTAGGCAGATTTTCTCGACAGACATACTCAAATATTTTCTGAACATCTGGGGATGTGCTTAATTATCAGATGTGAGAACATAAATTTGTGGTTTATTCTCCTGATAGCCAAGGGCTCCTTTGATGTTGCTCACTGTTTTCCCTGTGATATATAAAAGGAGCGTGTGGTCAGGGGACCACACATGAACTATGATAGATAGGGTTGTTGTTCTTTCCAGTAACTTGTGTCTATGGAATTGTCTGGATTTGTCTGGAAGGAAAGAGCTCAATAGCAGCCACACAGTAGAGAATATTACCTACTTTGCCTCCTTAGTGGGACCTAGAGATTGGTAGGTTTGATGCTTTGGGTTTTTATGTGAGGATCTATTATGAGCATCTCTATTCTTCAGTGAAGCCAGCTTTCCAGCAATTGCAGCTGAGCTGCATGTGTATGCCTTTTCCATGTGTACCTGGGGACATTTCTCTTCCAAATTCTCACTCAGTCATTTAAGTCAGAGGCACTTAGTTCCTCTTGAGCACCATTAGCATGTCAAATAGAAACAAGCATACTGCTCAAATTTCAGGCAGCATATGGCAACATCAGGATATGGTCCAGGCTTAGCAGAGGGACAACTAAGCCAGAGTGGGAGGTACTATGATTATCTGATTGAGAGTATTTTTCTGGCTTTGTTATTCATATTATTTTCATTCTAAGCTATGAAATTGTATTGTCAGTAATGTGGCTGTGCTATAGCCATGGTATCTTCATTTGTGCATGTCTATACTTATAGCTAGTTTTGTTTTTAGGTACACTAAATGACTATAAGGCATAGTCTATATTAAAATGCAAAGGTATGCTTAATGGATCGTAGCACATGGAATTCCCACTTTTACAGAAACTTGTCTGTATTCACATCATTGTCTCCTTAAAGACTGGTTAAATGTACCTCTATATGGTAATTGATTAAGAAAAGAGTTCATTTGGATCTATTCCTTGGAACTGGTAAAACACCTTTAGTATCATGTTCTATCCTTTGGATTCATACCTTAGGAGGAACACTTACAAAGGAGTACAAATTCAGAGCAAAATAAACACAGTCTGTTTCACATACAGTCTAAGGAATTAATAAAACAACATAAAATAAGAAGAATAAAGTGGAGAATCTTTGGGAGAATGTGGTGTTTGTCTTCATGAAGATGAAGGATAAACATGGAAGAGGATTTACTCTTCTATGCTGTTCCTGTCAATGCCATAAGGCAGAGGGAGTGACCTGGTAGAAGCCTTATGAAAGCAGATTTCAGCCAGATAGAGTAAAAGAATCTGTGCACTGTTGAACTGATTTATTTTCAGTTGTGGCAGATTTCCATGTCTCTGAAGATGATCAAACAGAAGTTGGCTGGATGACAATTTGGTGGAAGTATGGCATGACAGCTATAGATCAAAGCCTAATCAGTATATATTCTTCTCTTCTTCCTTACTAAGAGGATTTGGGAGGATTATTCCAGATGAAAAATATACTTCCAGGTATCCCTCTAAGATAAATGTGATCAATGAAGTTAAAAGAGCAATCATTGGATGGAGCTAGTGGCAAAGGCTTTTTGCCCTTCCCCCTTCTCTTCTGGTCTTCTGCCTGGAATGCAGATGTGTTGGCTATAGCTTTAGCTGTATTTTGGATGGTGATATAACCTTTATGGAAAAGACATATTTGGTATTGAGGAGCCAAAAGACAGAAATAACCTCAGTCCCTGTTGGCCAAATCAAGTTGGACTGCCTACCTCCTTTTGTTTGTAATCCATAAGAAAAACATAATATTCCATCACTGTATAGCCTTTCAAGTTTCCACTCTCTCTCACTAGCAGCCAAATGCAATTCTTATCAGATACATGTGTATTCAGTCACTCAGTCTTGCAGTCTCTTTCAATTCTAAGCAACTATGGATTTAAGAATTAATTGCTTAACTTTCATCTATTATCCTTCTAACTACACATCATAATTAAAATACTGGAAAGTATAATGTGAGAGCAATATTGAAATATTGTACTAATGTATTTTTATTATAAATTTTGTCTAGTGTTTAATTGACCTATGACATTGATATTGGTACTTTGTTTATTGCTTCAAGGAGGCATAGAAGAAAGAGGTCATTGCTCACTCTAATTTCAAATTGGCATTTTATGTATCCCAGTGAGACAGTGTCTTCAAAGGAATGGTTTATTGACAGAGAAGAGATTTTTTTTCTAAATTCCAAAAGCATCCCTCTTCTAACAAGAACCAGGCCTGGCTGACTCAGATAATAGAGTTTTTATATAAGTCACAGAATACAGGAGAAGGAAAGGGTATAATGAAATGGATATACCTTTTTCCCCACTCATAAAAGGAAGGTCATAGGCTTACTGTGCTGGCAGAAGTATCTATAGAGAAGGGAGAGAAGAAAGTGAATGAACACTTGAATTCTCTAGTTACCTCATTGTGCCAAATCCCTTGAAATTGAGATAAGTAAAGGATAAGGATATAAGTTAGGTTCAATCTGAGAACTTCAGGGCTGATGATCCCCAGAAAAGGCTTCACTTCTGACAAGGTGCTGAGGCCAACAGGGCACAAGAGTAGAGAGCAAAACTGGCAGGAGGATATGCATAGAGAGAGTTTTGTATCAATTACCCAGTTCTTTATTGGTTCTGAGTGCTTATCTCACTATCCTATGGACTCCAGGGTAGGTAAATATATTGGTGCTGAGAGGCTTATGATTTATGCCAGCAAGATGCTAATGTGAGTATGTTATCCGCTTCTTGCATTCATATTTCACTTTGAGGGCAAAAAAATACCTTGAGAGCCAAGAAATGACCTTGATCTTTTAATTGTTTTGCCAGAGTCCATTTTTAAATTAGAAGAAATCAGGATACCTTTGATTGTCAAATCTAAATATGTCTCAGCATATCAATCAAGGTTTGATCAGGTCTTAAGAAATTGTGGGAGTAGCCTATGCAAAATTGTCTCCTTAATGTCATGTATTGGGCCTGAAGTGACTCTGAGACAGGTGGGCTAATAATGGAGAAGAAGATCAGAACAGGAAGTTGGGAAGAACAAGGGAAAACTAGAATTTGCAAGGGCAAATGGAACCTAGGAGGACAAAGTGGTACCCACATCTGTCTCTCCCTATTTCTGAACTCCATGATATGGGGTGATGTACAGAAGAAGCTGGGGCCTTTGCCACGAAGGGCACATACATTCAGCCTCATGCTTGGAGAAGTTAGCGGAGGTTATCTGGAAGGAGATGGAGATGCTGAGACCTGGCTGATTATCTCACCAGCAAGGTAAGAAACAGGTCAGTAACAGTTCATATGAGACATTGCTGTAAGAACCAACCACCTGGGTGTAAAGTTGGCTGTTCTTTCATTTTCACCTTCTGATTCTCATGAACTTTTTTTGTTGACAATCACAACTCAGTACCACACAAACAAGAGAGTACTGGCAAGCATAATTCCCACACAATTTAGTTGTCATAGTTCAGAGCCACCAAAATAAGCAACATTCATTCCAGAAAACAATGAAGTCACCTTAAGAAAAAAAGATAGGTAGTTAGCAAATCTGAATTGGAGTGTCTATATTTCAATCCAATTCCACAAAATTTCTTTATCAGATCATAGATGGGGCCATAGGTCAGGAAATTGTGGGTTACTTGAATTAATCTTGGGAATGTGGTATGGTCCCGAGTAAGGCACAAGTAAGACTGCATCATGGAGGCTCCACATGGGAGGTATTGACAGGAAACAAATGAACATGAAGGGAAAGGTGATGGAAACAAGTGGTTTCTGGTATTCTTTGTTGTTGTTGTCAGGTACCATTGAGTTGTGTCTGACTCACAGCGACCCTTTATAGGGTTTTCACTGGCTGACTGTTTCGGGATTGCCATGGGAGTGGATTGCCATGTCCTTCTCCCATCTGATATTCTTTAGCAATGGCAAAATGTTTGTAAGTGAAACCCTTGATCCCAATTTGCCTGCTATCCAATAAGAGGGAAAATCGGGGATGAAATAACCACAAATTCTTTTAAGTCCTCTTTACTGCAGAATTGGAAGTCTCTCCCAGTTAATATCCCTGCTGCAGGGAAATAGAAAGGATATTCTTTATAGCGAAGTTTCTCACTTGCATAGCTGTATGGCAGCAATTTGATAATGGGATAACACCTATTTTTAAAGTCTCTTCTGACCGATAAGATCACGGGTTTCCTGTTAAAGCTCCCTTTGCTTCCTTAAATGTAATTAGATAAACATTGGGATTCCACGTCCTTTTAAGAATAAGAAAAATGCAATAATGAAGATGAGAATTTTCTAGTTTGTTTATAGTCCTCTTTGGTTAAAAAGGTTTTTCTAGCTTTTGTGGGCCATTGCCAAGGGTCTTCTTAAATATTTCTCTGACTCTCTGAGTCAGATAACCACAAAGCACCTACAGAATCTATCATAGTCTTCAGCTCTTGATAAAGTAGAACATTAAAATGCCTGTGCAAGATTGGGAGGTGTTAGAAAGGTTGTAGGGGTGTGTGTTTGTGTCTGTGTCTATAGGCATTCACAACATATATATGTGAGTATATGGTGGGGTTTTCATAGGATATTCAATGATTAATTGTTCTAGGTTTGGTCTGCTGGGTCCTTCTCCCTAGTCTATCTTAGTCTGGAAGCTCAGCTGAAACCTGTCCACTAAGGGTGGCCCTGCTGATATCTGAGATACTGGTGGCATAATTTTCAGCATCATAGTAACACACAAGCCCCCACAGAATGTCAAATTGACATACAACAACTACAAATATCCATTAATTATTAAAAGGTGGAATGTAGTTAGTATGGATCTAGAAAAATTAGAAATTATCAAATATGAAATGGAGTACATAAACACCAACATTCTAGGCATCAATGAGCTAAAATGAACTAGTATTGGCCATTTTGAATGAGATAATCATATGTTCTTCTATGCTAGGAATGACAACTTAAAGAGAAATGGGATTGGATTCATCATTAAAAATGATATCTTAAGATCTGTTGTGAAGTACAATGTTGTCAGTGATTCAATAATACCCATACACCTACAAGTAAGGCCAGTTAATATGACTATTATTCAAATTTATGCACCCATCACCCACTAAGGTCACAAATGAGGAAAGGGAAGATTATTACCGGTTTCTCCAGTCTGAAATTGATTCAACATGCAGTTGGATGCACTTATAATTATCAGTGATTGGAATACAAAAGTTGGAAACAAAGAAGAAGGTTCATTAGATGGAAAATATGGCCTTGGTGATAGTATTGATGATGGAGATCACATAATAGAATCTTGTCAGAATGACATTTTTATTGCAAATACATTTTTTAACCAATATAAACAATGACTAAAATATGGAATTCACCAGATTGAACATAAAGGGACAAAATTGACTACATTTGTGGAAAGAGATGACAGCATAGCTCAATATCAAAAGTCAGGATCAGACCAAATGCTTTTTGTGGATCAGACCAAATTGTGTTTGTGGATCAGATGATCAAATGCTCATTTGCATGTTCAAACTGAAAATGAAGAAAATTAGAACAAATGTATAGGAGCTAAAGTATGACTTTGAGTGTATCCCACCTGAGTTCAGGGACAATCACACAACAGATTTAAAGTGTTACACATTAATCATTGAGAGGAGACAAGTTATGACATGACTTCCAAAATATTCCTAAGGAAAGCAAAAGGCTACTAAAAAGATAGGAAAAAAAGAAAAGACCAAATTACATGTCAAAAGAGATTCTGAAACTTGCTCTTGAATGTAGAGAAACTAAAGTAAAAAGAAGACATGATGAAGTTATATAGAACATTACAAAGGACAGCACAAGAAGACAAAATCAAATATTATAATGACATGTGCAAAGAGCTGGAGATAGAAAACAAAAAGGGAAGAACACACTCTGTTTTTCTCAAGCTTAAAGAATTGAAGAAAAATTCAAGCCTCAAGTGGCAATAGTGAAGAATTCTATAGGAAAACTATTAACTAACATAGGAAACATCAGAAGAAGATGGACAGAATATGCAGCATCATTTTCCCAAAAAGAGTTGATGATGAGCAAACATTTCAAGAGGTTGCATATGATTAGGAACCTATGGTACCGAAGAAAGATGTGGGAGCATCTTTGAAGGCATTGGCAAAACAGAAGTCTCCAGGAATTGATGGAACACCAATAGAGATATTTTAGCAAACAGATACAGCACTGGAGGTGCTCACTTGTCTATGCCAAGAGATTTGAAAAACAGCTACCTGGCCAAGTGACTGGAAGAGATCCATGTTTGTGTCTATTCCCAACAAAGTGGATCTAACTGAATGCAGTTTGAATGATATCATTAATATCACACACAAGTAAAAATTTGCTAAAGATAATTTAAAAGTTACTGCAGCAGTATATTGAAAGGGAACTGTCAAAGAAATCAAGCCAGATTCAGATGAGGGAGTGGAACTAGGGACATAATTGCTGAAGTCAGATGGATATTGGTTGAAAGCTGAGAATACAGAAAAGATGTCTATCTGTACAAAGATGTCTGCAAAGGCATTTGATTTTGTGGATCACAACAAATTATGGATAACATTGCAAAGAATAGGAATACCAGAGCACTAAACTGTATTTATGAGGAAGCTATACATGGACCAGGAGGCAGTCATTTGAATAGAACATGGAAACACTGCCTGGTTAAAAGTCAAGAAGGTGTGTGTCAGGGATGTATCCTTTCACAATACCTCTTCATTCCTTATGTTGAGCAAATTGAGAAGCTGAGCTTTATGAAGAATAAGGCATCAGGATTGGAGGAAGATTCGCTAGCAACATGGGTTATGCAGATAACACAATCTTCTTTGCTGAAAGTGAGGAACATTTGAAACATTTACTAATGAAGATCAAAGAACATGACCTTCAGTATGGATCTTGCCTCAGCATCAACACAAGTCCTTCAACTGGGTCAGTACACAATTTCATGATAAATGGAGAAAAGTTTGAGGTTGTCTAAGATTTTGTTTTACTCAGTTCTATAATCAATACTGATGGAAGCATCAGTCAAGAAATGAAAAGATGCTTTGCATGGGGAAATGTTTCAAAAGACCTCTTTAAAGTTTTGAAAAGTAAAGATGTCACATTGCAGATGAAAAGTGCAAGTGACTCATGTCATGTTATTTTCAGTTGCATGATACGCTTGTGAAAGCTGGACAGTAAATGAGGGAGACAAGAGAAGAATTGACACTTTTGAATTATGGTGCTGAAGATGAATATTGAATACATCATGGGCTGCCAAAATAATCAAAAGAGCAATCATAGAAGTACCACCAGAGTGCTCTTTGGAAGCAAGGATGGATAGATTGTGTGTTACATATTTTGGACATGCTTTTAGGAGGGATCAATCCCTGGAGGACATCATGTTTGGGAGAGTGGTAGGTCAATGAAAAGAGGGAAGATCCTCAACTAGATGGATTGACACAGTGACTGCAACAGTTGTTGTTATTGTTAGGTTTCATTGAGTCGGTATCCGACTCATGGCGACCCTACTTACAACAGGCAAAACACTATTATCAGTGCTTCTCTGCTATTCATAGGATTTTCAACACCAGATTGAGTTTTGGGAGTGGTTTACCATGTCCTTCTCCCTCTGCAACAGTAGGCTTAAACATAAAAAGATCTGGTGTATGACACAGGGTAGGGAGGTGTTTTGTTCTTTTCGACATAGGGTCACTATGAGTCATATTTGACTGGACTACATCTAACAACAAGAACAACATCATAAGGTGGGGTTGGGATACAGCATACTTGGTCTGTTCTGTTAGCAGAGACCTGCTGTAGATATGTCATATCCTTTCAATTGCAGGAATTTATGTCTAGTATGGGCAGTACTTTTGACAGTGTACTGGACATCTGGCCCTCTCCCAACAGGGCCAGTGTGCTAATATGGTCTCTTGATGCTTTTTCCAATCTTCATCTGCCAGGATGGCCCTGGTACCCTCTCCAGCCACTTGTTTCTCCCGCTTTTGACACAGGTGCTAGGCAGCAGTGAGTCTACAGGAAAGAGCTCACAGAACCCTACACATTGCATCTTTTTAGAAAGACTTGCAGGAAGTTCTTTCCCTTCCCTTCCCTTCCTTTCTCTCCCTCTTCCTTCCTTCCCTCCTTTTCTTTCCTTTCCTTTCCTTTTCTTTCTTTCTTTCTTTCTTTCTTTCTTTCTTTCTTTCTTTCTTTCTATCTTTCTTTCCTTCCTTCCTTCCTTCCTTCCAACCAACCTTCCTTCCTTCCTTCCTTTCTCTCTCTCTCTCTCTCTCTCTCTTTCTTTCTTTCTTTCTTTCTTTCTTTCTTTCTTTCTTCTTTCTTTCAAAAATTTCCTTTGCTGTCATAGAGATTTTGTCTCATTAACTCAGACAACTTTCTCTGGGCTTTTTTCCTCCCTCTTCCTCAGTTTTTTTTCTGTTTGGCAAATTGCTACTTGCTCACTGAGAATTTTTTTCTCTGAGTTGTACCTTTTCAATCCTTGTCTCCAAGCTCTTGAAAAGGCTAATGAGCACTGGTACTTGCATTTTAACGCTAGACGTTTGCCACATAGCTAATGTAAAATGCATGGCATGTGTCCAATATCAGAAAGTTGAAGCGTGAGGAGAAAAAGGAAATGCTTTCTTATTCTGTGTGACATGATTACCTGGAGATTTGCTTTTTAAGACACAGTTAAACCCTAGGAAAAAATGGCTGTCAGAATGAACTCTGAGGAGAATTGAGTCATGAGCATATGGTAGATATCTTGGAAATCATGTGGAAATTCATCTATGATAAAAGAGAAATTTTAAGAACAAAGTTTACATGTAGCTTAATTGCTTGGCAGTGAGATAATCTGTAGTGTTAATCTGATTTATAGATTTTTAATTTGCCTTTTTCTTTTTCTTTCTTTTTTCTTTTTTTTAGTTCACATGAAAGAAGATTGTGATGGTAATATGAGCTACCTTGTGATTTTTACTTGGTAACATTTCCATGCAGACCTCACTGGAAAGTTCTGCATGCACTTATTCTCTTGCCCTTATCTACCTGCTTTCTGATTCTGCTAGGCTTATTAGTATGGCATACACCAATGGATGCCTGACAGTCATCTGACTTTCTTTTGAGTTTGGCCAATGGGGATGCTCCAACAGAAATTGGAGAGTAGGGAGAGAGGTCACAGTATTTCTTTCCACGGATCCTCTCTCAAGGTCACCTTAAGTGCTACTGACTTCTCACAGTGCTTCACTTGAAAATTCTCTTTCTTTCCTGATTCCAGAAACTGGTGTTCCCTAGTCTGTAGTGACCTAGAGGTAACAAAAAGTCAACTGCTACCAAGCCACAAGTTACATGATTTTCCATGTAGTTCCCTATATTCAGTTTTATAAGTGGTGTTTTTGTGAATACATCCTAGGCAATTATCTTATTTTGAGTGTCCTGTCTGTAGCCTTTTGGGACCCTGACTAGCATATACATTACTCAAGAAGATGAATTCTACAAATAGAAGTTTCATCCACTAGAAATTTTGGTTAGTATAATATAGAGAGTATCAAATATATCTATAATAAACCATGACATGGAAAGGCAAGATAGTATGTGGGTAAGAACAAAGACCTGAGAGCCAGTCTGCCTGGCTCTGACTTCTGTAGGGTTGTGGTTGTCTGTCAGTGAGCACCATGTAAGTACAAGGTGTTCTTACAATTCTTTCTACCTACTATTTTAAAAGATGGAGTTTTCCAAAAAGTTAGAAGGCATTGACTTTATTGAGGGTTAGTGTATGTATACATAAATGTTTGAAGAAATGACATCATACAGTTAATAATGGGCTGGGATTTAGCTCAGTTGGTAGAGCACTGCGCTGCAGTCTCTGAGGTCCCGAGTTCAATTCCCAGCACCACAAAAATGGGAGAAGGGCCTGGCAATCCACTCCCAAGGCAATCCCAAAACAGTATGCCATTGAAAACTCTATGAGGGTCTCTATGAGTTGAATACTGACTTGACAGCACCTAACAACAACCACAACAATGTATTCGATGCTGTTAGGTGTTTGGCATCAGTACATGTAGCTTTCTGCCCTCAAAAATCTTAGTTGAGTTTGATGAAATGGAGATTAACATTCAAAAGGATTTGATAAGAAAGTGAAGTAGAACCTCTATCTATCTATCTATCTATCTATCTATCTATCTATCTATCTATCTAGTCTATCCATTTAATGCTCCCCAACCTTTTTAGTGCCAGCGGCTAACTTAATAGACAACAATTTTTCCATGGGCCACAGGCAGAGTATGGGCAGTAATGCAGATTCTACATTCTTCTGAAAGACTACTTACTATGAATTGACTTTAATGTTCAGAGCACTTTATAAAGTAGGTGGTATTATTATCCATATTTTACAATGAAGGAAAGAGGCTGTATCCCTTGAATATGATCCCCTAAGCAGTATGCAGTTAAGATGAGGGTGCTTATCTGGGCAGGTTTTCTCCAGAGCCCATGCTTTTAATGCTGTTAGCTTCATTTTTATGCAAATAGAAGTACAGAGATTATTTCTGAAACTCTATGTATTAACACAATAATCGAATATATTTCTGGATAGAGAAGGACTGGGAACTAGGGATCTAAGGTAAGAAGGAGCCTTGATTTTTTTCTATATAATCTTCTGTACTATTTTTATCATATGCACAGAAAATTTTCAGTAACAATGTAAAGATAATTAACATGAAAAAATAAAAAGGAAAATAAGCTAAGAAATCACAGTTTTACCTATGGTTTCTCTTTTACAAATTTCCTTCCTATATGCCTGTTTAGCTTTGTCTCTATGTGTTTATTGTGCTATGACTTCCCCTTCTATGTCAGGATTTGACCTAATCCATCTGCCTTAGTATTACAATGGACATAGACCACATTAGAATCCCTTGCTGACATGTGTCCATTTCTGCATCAATTCCTTGAGAACAGAGACCTAATCTTTTTGTTTGCTTATTTGTTTGAGACAGAGTCTTACTGTGTAGTTTAGGTTGGACTCCAATTCCTAGTGATCCTCCTGCTTCAGCCTCTCTATTACTGGGATTACAGGTGTGTGCTAGTATGCCTGATTAAATAAATATTATTTTTGTTTTCATTATATTTTCTTATAGCATTGGAGATTGAACCCAATGCCCTGCACATGACAGGCAAGCATTCTACCAGTGAGCTACATCCCTAGTAGAGGCAGAGAGATTTTTAAAATTTTAAATTATTTATTTATTTATTTATTTATTTATTTATTTATATTTTGTGGTGTTGGGGATTGATCTTAGGGCCTTCCATATTCTAAGAAAATGCTCTATCATTGAGCTACTGCCCCACCCTTCCTAGTCTTAATATATCTTGAAATTTTTAATGCCTGCATCTGTATCTGTTCCATAGAAAACAGTTGACATATTTTTACTGATGGGACCAAATGGGTATTAAAGATCTGGAAGTAGAAATAAAGTAAAGCTAATGTTCAGTTTTTTAGAGCTACTTACTTATACAATAGTCCCATCTGGCTCATGATCAACTTTGCATCTGGCTCCATTGAGTTCACTTACATTAGAAAGAATGGGGCGAGGGTTTCAGAAAGAAATTTATCACCCTATAAAAACATCAGAACAAAATTAATCAACCGATTCTTCCAAAAAGAACCTCTGAGAGAACAGAGATGGGAATGGATGCCTAGGAGATGCTTCATAGTAAATTTGTTGAGTTTAAATTATCAAAGAAGATAAATGATTTCCCTCTTATGTGTATTTACTTTCTGAAAATATCATACTTTCTCAGTAAAGTCATTTGCATGTTCTCAAAAATTAAAATAAAATGAGATGAAAAAAATGATCCAAACAGGAAATGTAGAGAAGTAATATGCAAGAAGTTTTCTCCAGAGTCTTACTTACAGGTCAGAAATGGGTAGATTTAGGGATTCAAATATTTTAATAATCTTCAGGAAATAGAACTGAGTGCCAAACAGTGATACCTTGGTGTGTGTGTGTGTGTGTGTGTGTGTGTGTGTGTGTGTGTGTGATTTGTAGAGATTGAAAAGGCCATACTTGTTTACTTTGAAGATGTTTCAAGTAGAATATTATCCCAGATTTGAGAAAGAAGTAGGGAAAGTGGGAAACCCATGGGTACGAAGAACACAAGTTACCAGTAAAGAAGGGTAAACAACTAAAAATAAGGATAACTGAAGTACTGAATTATATCAATATATAAAAGTGTAAGTGAAAGGTAGAGAGTTGAGTGAATAAGGTCATTGAAAAACAAGTGAAATAAAATATCTGTGTCTGTACTGTTCAGGAATGGAAGGATTATAAATAGAGATACCATGTAAGTGCATCTTCAGGAAAATAAAACTGATGCAGGTCAAATGTTATACTGCAAAAACATGCTTTGAAATATCAGCACTATGATTATATAAAATTTTATTGTAAAAATGACATTTATCACACTGTCATCAAAATTTTCTTCCTCTTGGGAAACATGGTAGAAATCTAAAGAGGTTATCTTAGGTTGCAAACTATTGAGTACATCTTCTTTTGTACAGCTAGGGAATGTTTCCCCCAGAAACACTTTTCCTGGAAAGATTTCCAAAGTTCAGATGAAATATAATAGTGTATTTATTTAGATTTCTTTTTTCCTTGTTAACTCTATACTTACACCAGTTTTTGTTTACTTATTTTAAAGTTTTTTTTCTGTTCTAACAAAAGAAATACTATTCAGGTATAAATTACAAAAAGATCAATGTATAGGGAAGAGGGTAAAAACACATGGAAAGAATGAATGTGGAATCAAAATGGCCCAGTTCTTTCTGGTGTGTGTTACAGAGGATTTTTATAGTTTTTTTGGGGGATGATGGAATAAATCCTAATTGCCTAACTTTACTTTTAAAAATCATATAATAAATGTTCAACCCATACCACTGTTTCTTAAAAGGTGAAGTAAGAACTATTAGTTTCTGGCCAGTTGGTGCAGATGTTGCTGAGTAGAGTATATCCCTGTAGCCTGCTTGCCTTACACAGTCCTTTTCACAGTTGGCACCAGGTTCCAGAATAACAATCTCAACCCAGTTCTCATCAACACATTAGTCATTAGACCATTTAAAAACCTCCAGGATTTTTGCTAGAGTACTATAAATAGTAAATCTCCCTTAACTGAACCTGCATCATAAAGAGACTCTGAAAGTTAAAACAAGAATGTCTAAAGTAACTCTTTTGTCATTACGGTGGATGTCCAAGTGAATAAGATTAAAAACCCAGTGCTTCTTTACAGAACAGTAGGAAACCTATTGGCTTTGAGGATAGATTTTTTTTCTTAAGAATTTTTTCCCCTAATAGACATTATTGCTGTCAATTTGCTATATGGTGGGAGCTTGCATGTTGATATGATGCTGAAAGCCATGCCACCAGCATTATGGATACCAGCAGGGCTACCCATGGTGTACAGGTTTCAGCTGAGCTTTTGGACTAAGACAGACCAGGGAGAAGGACCCGGCAGCCCACTATCAAAATCATTAACTATTAAAAACCCTATGAATAGCAGAGAAAGGCTGTCATATATAGTGCCTGTAAATGAGACTTCAGGTTAGAAGTCACTCAAAAGACAGCTAGGGAAAAGTTGTATCCTCAAAGTGGAGTCTACTCTAATGACAAGAATGAAGTAAAGCCCCAACAACTTCCATTTGCTGATGTGGGACATGGCTCAAAATGAAGAGGAAAAATTGTAAACATACATTAAAAACTGGAATGTGGAATGTATATGGTATGAATCAAGGAAAATGAAAAATCATCAAAAGGGAAGTGGAGCTCCTAAACATTGACATTCTAGGCATCAATGAGCTAAAATAAATGGACTTGGGCCATTTTGGATCAGACAATCATATGGACTACTATGATGGGAATGACAATTTAAAGAGAAATGGGATTGTATTCATTATCAAAATGCCATCTCAAGAACTGTCCTGAAGTACAGTGTTGTCAGTGATAGAATAATATCCATACACCTACAAGGAAGGCCAGTTAATATGATTATTATTCAAATTTACACACCCACCACTGAGGCCACAAATGAAGATAGGGAAGATTTTTACAAGCTTCTGCAATCTGAAATAGCTCGAACAATCAATCAGGGTATACTGGTAACTCCTACTGACTTGAATGCAAAAGTTGGAAACAAAGAAGAAGGTACAGTAGTAGGAAAATATGGCCTTGGTGACAGAAATGATGCTGGAGATTGTGTAATAGAATTCTGTCATACTAATGACTTTTTCATTGCAAATATAATTTTTTCATCAACATAAATGGAGATGATACACATGGAGGGGTAGGGTTTAGTTCAGTTGGTAGAGTGTCACTCTGCACTGTCTGAGGCCCCAAATTTGAACTTAGCTCCACAAAAATGGGAGAAGGATCTCTCAACACTCTTGACACAATCCCAAAGCAATCAGCCATTGAAACCGGTATGAAGAGTAAAGAAGTGCTGACATACTGCTGGACATAGCACAGTGTTGAGTAGCGTTTTGTTCTGTTTTACATAAGGTCACTATGACTTGGAACCAATTCTACAACACCTACCAACAACAACATACAAATGTAATTCACTAGATGGAACATACAGGAACAAAATTGACTAAATTTGTGGAAACAGATGAAGGCAAAACTCAATATCAAAAGCCAGAACAAGACCAGGTGCTGATTGTATATCCAACTATCAGCTGTTCATATGCAGGTTCAAACTGAAAATGAAGAAAATTAGAACAAATATACAAGGGCCTGGCAATCCACTCCCAACACAATCCCGAAACAGTCAGCCATTGAAAACCCTATGAGGGTCACTATGAGTCGGATACCAACTCGACGGAACCAAACAACAACAACAACAACAACATACAAGAGCCGTATAACCTTCAGTATATCCCACCTGAGTTCAGGGACCACCTTAAGAACAGATTTGATGCATTACACACTAACCACTGAAGACTAGGTAATTATGGCATGACATCAAAGACATCATTCATGAGGAAAGCAAAAGGTTACTAAAAATACAGGAAAAAAGAAAAGACCCAATTACATTTCAAAAGAGACTCTGAAACTTGGTTTTGGTTGTTGAGTACCTAAAGTGAAAGGAAGATATGACAAAATTAAAAAACTAAGCAGAGCATTTCAAATGGTAGCTGAAGAAGACAATACCAAATATTATAATGACATTTGCAAAGAACTGGAGATAGGAAATCAAAAAGGAAGAACAAACTCTGTTTTCCTCAAGCTTAAAGAATTGAAGAAAAAATTCAAGTCTTGAGTGGCAATAGTGAAGAATTCTATAGGGAAAATATTAAATGACACAGGGAACACCAAAAGAAGATGGAAGAAATATACAGCATTATTTTCCCAAAAAAAGTTGGTGATGAGTAAACATTTCAAGAGCTTGCATATGATCAGGAACCTATGGTACCAAAGAAAGAAGTTGAAGCTATCTTGAAGGGATTGGCAAAACAGAAGTCTCTAGTAATTGGTGGAATATCAATAGAAATGTTTCAAGAAAGAGATGAAGTACTGGATGTACTTATTTGTCTATGTCAAGAAATTTAGAAAACCTGACCAACTGACTGGAAGAGATCTTGCATCTATTCTTGTGTTTATTCCTTACAGGGGATCCAACCAAATGCTGAAATTATTGAATAATATCATTAATATCATATGCTAGTAAAACTTTACTAAAGATTATTCAAAAGTAACAACAGCAGCATCTTGACAGGAAACTACCAAAAAATCAAGCCAGATTCAGCAGAAGGAGTGGAACCAGAGACATCATTGCTGATATCAGATGAATATTAGCTGAATGCAGAGAATACCAGAAAATGTCTATCTATGTTTTACTGACTATGCAAAGGTATTGACTTTATGGATCACAATAAATTAGGGATAGCATTGTGAAGAATGGGAATACAAGAAGACTTAATTGTATACATGAGAAATCTGTACACAGACCAGGAGGCAGTTGTTTGAACAGAAGCAGCAAAGACTGCCTGGATTAAAGACAAGAATGGTGTGCGTTGGTGCTCTAACCTTTTAATCTCTATTATTGCTGAGCAAATAATCTGAGAAGCTGGACTTTATGAAGAAGAACATGGTATTCTTGAGGGAAGACACACTAACAACATGTGTTATGCAGATAATACAACTCTGCTTGCTGAAAGTGAAGAGGATTTGAAACATTTATTGATGAAGATCAATGAACATAGCCATCAGTATGGATTGTACATCAACATCAACAAAACAAAAATCCTTACAACTGGGGCAGTATGTAACTTCATGATAAATGGGGAATAGATTGAGTTTGTCCAACATTTTGCTTTACTTGGTTCTATTATCAACACCCATGAAAGCAGCAGTCAAGAAACCAAGAGACACATTGAATTGGGAAAATCTATTGCAAAATACCTCTTTAAAGTGTTGAAAAGTAAAGATGACATTGAAAAGGAAAGTGTGCCTGACTCATGCCATGATATCTTCAGCCACATCACACAGTTGTGAAAGCTGGACATTAAATAAGGGAGAGAGGAAAATCATTGATGGTTTTGAATTATGGTCCTGGTAGTGAATATTAAATACACCATGGACTGTCAAAACAACCAACAGATCATCCTAGATGAAGTACAACCAGAGTGCTCCTTGAAAGCAAGGATGGCTAGACTGTATCCTACAAATTCTGGATATGTTTTCAGGAGGGACCAATCACTGGAGAAGGATGTCATGTTTTGGAGAGTGGCAGGTCAATGAAAAAATGAAAGATCCTCAATGAGATGGATTGATACAGTGGCTGCAACAGTAGGCTTATGCTTAAAAAGATCATGTGCCTGGTACAGAATCCAGGAGTGTTTATTCTGTTGTACATAGTGTTCCTATGAGTTAGACCTGACTCGATGTCACATAACAACAATATATTACTGGGGATTTGGTGATTCTCTAGCCTGGCTGCATATTTATCCAATTGAGAACCTTTTAAACCATATCCATATTCACAGAGATGCAATTGCATTTGGTCAGGTTGGACTGTCAGAGAGCCTCAGGAATGTTAATTTGTAGCTAATACAAAGGGCCACTGTGTTATAGAAACCCCATAGACTTGCAAGTCCCATTGGTGGAAATATGCACTTCATACATACTGTGGATTGCCTATGTAGAGTTTGGCAATTCTAGGTGCTGAGGAAAAAGGAACAAGCAAAACAAAAAATGTCTCTATTCTTATGGAGTCTGTAATTAAAGATGAGAGATGGTGATGGTGACAAATAAAAATCAAGCATGTGAAAAACTATCATGGTGTTCATTGGTTAGTGTGATTTGTAATAGGTGGTTGAGGGAAATGTCTCACAAAGATGGTCCTTGAAGAAAGAAGAAAGGAAGTGAGGGATTCTATCTGTTGGAGAAAGAATATTCCAGCTGGCAAGAAGAGTATCATTTTTGAAAAAATACCAAGGAACCAGAATGGCAATAGGAAGTGAGGGGGAAGGGGCATACCGATGGAGTACAAAGACCAATAAGTTCAAATGAAGACTAATGATTTTATTTCTGGGCATCCTAATATTACCTCCACATTGCTGTTTATATGTGACAAGTTAAAGTAATACAAGGAGCACTAATCCCAGAGGGGCTGTGAACAACATAGAAATATGTTTTGGGTATGTAACATTTTGTGATCATGTCTTGTGAGTTGAACTTGACAGGATGCCTTACCTCCTCCCATGATTCCTGTGTGCATAGTGAAATGAAGTTATACCTACCCACTTCTACTATATTCTTGGTGAAAATTCGAGGCCTCTCTGTGCACAGGTGAAAGGATGAGAAATGATGTCAGTCACTTGTACAATTATGGGTTGAATATTTATATTGAAAAATTCTCCAAACATTTTTGTATTCCTATTCTAATTTTTCGGATATCTCTAAGAGTTCTGATTCTATTTTCAATGCTATAACTTGTTTGGACTTGAGAAATAAAAGTAAAGTTTAAAAGAACAACAAAATGAGATCTTTCCAGTTAAGTTTGTCTTGCATTTCTTATAACTACATACTCATTATTTCCGAACACATGTATTGAAATTTGCATACATAGAGATTAGAAATGTATCATTTTATGAATTGGCCAGTATTTTTTCCTGTCCTTTAAAAAATCTTCAACATGTTGAGCCATGTCAACATTGTCCATGGTGTCAGGTCCAAATCCTTTCTAATCAGAGAGCCAATGCTTGTGTAAATCTTTCTGTAGCAGCATTAGTTAGTAATCATAGTTATCAAAAAGTTATCTCTTATGTATACAGAAAGCCATGTCATTTCATCAGCTCAGTAGACCATAGAGCCATCCACAAATAGCTTTAAGCCCCAAGGCCAGTCTGACTATTGGTTAATGCAAATAAGCATAGCAAATGTTTCTGCTCTGCCTCAGTAACTGCAATCCCATTTGAAACAGAGTTATGTATTATGGCATTACTAGGCAGACCCCCTCAAGCAAGGCAGGATCTGCATGCAGTTACTGAATGTTCAAATTGGTTTCTCTTTAAATAGAGGCGAGTTTGGGTTTGTTGACCAAATCAATTAGAGTGTTTTCCTCCAGTTCTCTCTCAGAGTGGGAAATTGCCTTTCCAGTGCATTGGAGAGTAACAGTGACCCAAGACTGAAGGTCCAAAGTGTTTAGACATGTACATCTGGGAAACCAACCGGGGTTGATTTATTTAAAGCATATCTACTTATAGCTTTTCTGTCATTCTAATTTTTAATCACTTTATTGAAGCATAATTTATACACAATAAAATACATAAGGCATAAGAGCACAGAAGTATGCATAAATGTATATACTCACACTTTATCAGGACCCTATTCAATATATACAGTATTTTTGTCATCTCAAAATGTCTCTTATTCTCTTCTTTGCAGCAAATTCCCATGTGCATAATCGTTGTTCTGAGATGATCTAAGTAGTACTACCATGGCTTAGTTTTGTCTGTTACAGATATTTATGAAAATTAAATTATATAGTTTGCACCCTTTGGTCAAACTTTATTTACTTCATAGAATGATTTGGGGATACATCTATGCTAATGCATATATCAATAGGTTATAGCTTTCTTTTTTATTAGCTTTGTTTTGTCATTCACTAATTGATGTGCAGTGGAGTTGTTCCCAGTTTTGAACTGTCATAATTGAAACTGCTGTGAACATTTATATGTGTTTCTGTATTGGATATGTTTTCATTCCTCTGGAGCAAGTTTCTAGAAATAAGATTATTTAGTCATATAGGAGGTACATGTTTAGTTTTCTAAGAAAATAATGAATAGTAATTCAAAGTGATTGTCCCATTTTACATTGTCTACCAGAAACATAGGTGTTCTAGCTACTACAAATTTATTTCAGCCCTTGGTATTGTCAGTTTCTAATTTTAGCTATTACACTATATTGGAAGTTTCTTCTTGATGTTTGGATTATTTTGTATTTTGAATGACTAATGATTATAAGTATTTTTAATATGTTATTGGCCATTTGAATATTTTGCATGAAGTATTTTTCCAAGTCTTTTTCTCATTTTCATGGGTTGCTCATTTTTCATTATTGAATTTTTGTTAGGCAGTTTCTGTTAGTGTAATGGAATACCTCAGACAGTGTAACTTCATAAAGTAAAGAGGTTTATTTGGCTCACAGTTCTGTAGACGTGAGGGCATTGTACTTGCATCAGCTCAGCTCTGGTGAAAGCTCTGTCAGCTGTAGCACCTCATGGCAGATGGCACTGGTGGGAATACAGATGGGAGGAAAGATTCCATCTCAAACAGGAAGTCAGGGAGCTGAGTTGGGTGGGGCCAGCACAGGCTTCTCAAAAATCTTATTCTGAGAATTCACTCCAAATTGGTATTCTCTTCCTAGGGGACACCTCCATTTATTTAAAGACCTTCCATTAGGCTCTAACTTTTAAAGCTTCTGTTAGCTTCCCATACTGTCCACTTGGGTACCAAGTCTCTAACACATGAAACTTCAGGGGTGAAGGGACTAGCAATATCCACACTATAGCAGAATTCTATGAGGTTTAAAGAATACTTTTTGGATAAAGGTCTATTTTGGACATATGTACTGAAAATGGTTTATCAAAATCAGTAGATTGCTTTCTGTAACACAAAAATTTTAAATGATGAGGTTTATTTATCATTTTTTGTTAAAGAAATCTTTGAAATTTCTTAGCAAAGATAGTTTCCTTTGTTTTCTTTTAGATAATTTATATTCTTAGTCTCCAAATTTAGGTCTTTGATCTATTTGGCATTAATTTTGATGTATAATGTGCATGAAGAGTGGGTCCCAATTTTTCCCATATTGATACCCAATTGTTTTAGCATTATTTGTTGAAAACACTTTTTTCCTTTCAGTAATATTTTGAGCTTTGTTGAAAATCAGTTGAGCCTATGAATATGGCTCTGGTTCTAGAGTCTATTCTATTGAATTACTTATTTTTATATTCATATGCTTATATCACATATCTTAACTATTATAGCTTTAGAATAATCCTTGAAATCAGGTAGTATATTTCTGTCAACTTTTCCTAAATAGTTTATATACTCTGAGTTCCACTGAATTTCTAAAAAACGAATTAGAATCAGCTGATCACTTTTTTTTTTCAGTCTTAGGGGCTGACTCTGAGGCATTACACATGCTAAGGAAGTGTTCTACTACTGAGCTATACTCCCAACTCTTTTTATTTATTTATTTTTTGTCTTGAGACAGAGTCTTGCTAAGTGGTGTAGGCTGCCTTTGACCTCCAACTCACGATTCACCTGCAATAGCCTCCAACTTGCTGGGATTGCAGGCATGCTCCTTGGTACCTGGCTCAGACATGTTTGTTTTATGAAATGAATTGGGAAATATTTCTTGCTCCCCCTTTTTTCCTTTCACAAGTTGTATAAGACTGATATTATTGATCCTTTAAACATTTGCTAGATAGTTTCATTGAAATCATTGAAATGATCTGGAACTTGAAGGTGTTTTGCTTTCTGCTCATTATTATTTTTACTTATACAAAACTTTTATTATGACTTTTTAAACATCT
Organism: Pedetes capensis; assembly: GCA_007922755.1. Lineage (NCBI taxonomy): Eukaryota > Metazoa > Chordata > Mammalia > Rodentia > Pedetidae > Pedetes > Pedetes capensis. Next base: position 17,221 of record VMDO01004669.1, on the reverse strand, counting down.
AACATGGCTATTGTGAATTTCCCTTTTTTGTGTCAGGTTTGAAAGGTACATTCACAGTGAAGTTATCTAATAGATACATTTCATATTTATTGACGTAAGGTTTTCCATAATGTCTTATTGTTTTTTAGTGTTTGTGGTATATGTGGTGATATATCATCTTTTATTCTAGGTTGGAAATTTGTTTTCCAGTTCTTTTAGTCTCTTGATTTATGAAGGTAGATATATGTGAATTTTGAAATTCTTTGAAAATCAAATTTTTGTTATTTATATTTTTGTTCCATATTAATTTCTGCTCTTGTATTTGTTATTTCTTTTTCGCTATTAATTTTGGGTTTACTTTATCTCTGCCTCTGTAGGGGCTGAGATTAGTTCAGTTGGTAGAGCGCCACTCGCAGTCTCTGACTTCCTCAATTTGATTCCCAGCACCACAAAAATGGGAGAAGGACATGGCAATCCACTCCCGAGGCAATTCTGAAACAATCAGCCATGGAAAACCCTGTGAGGGTCTCTATGAGTTAGACACAACTCCATGGCACCTAACAACAGCAACAACTGCTTCTGTAAGTTTAATATTTTTAGATGCCATATGTAAGTGAAACCTTGTGGTACTTGCCTTTCTATGTCTGGCTTATTTCACTTCATTTAACAAACTATTCCCCATACTTATCCATGTTGTTACAAATGATAAGATTTCATCCTTTAAAAAGAGCAAGTGATAGTCCATTGTGTACATAGACACCAGAGTCTCTTCAGTCATTCATCCATTGATGGATATTTATGTTGCATCTATAGCCTGGCTATTGCAAATAATGTTATAATGGACGTGGACATGTAGATTATTTTTGAAAATCTGATTTTATTATAAATTCCTTAATATGCTGCTTATTTTTGGAACACAAAATGTGTGTCATATTATTTTCTGTGCAGTTGGCAAAAAATTCTCAGTCGTATATCCAAAGTTAAGATATCTTCTTCTCTATTGTTAAGGTGACAGGGACAGAGCTGAGGTGTTATCAGGAGGTTATTCCCATTTGATGCCTTACTAATTTTTTCATTATTCCCCTGACCTGAATACACAAAGATTACAAACTGTTTAAGTTCTTTCGTAATACATCCTGATTGGAAAAATAATCAATAGAAACTTATGTGCTTTGAGTGTTTGTGTAGCAATCATATACACTTGCATTGTAGAAGAGGACATGATTCATTGTTCTGAACTGTAAGATGTTCCTGATAGTCATTACAGAAGCTAGAGAAATGCATCTGTTAAAATCCCCTTTTTTCTTCTTTGTTCCAACCATCTTCCTCTAATCTACAATTTCTGTTGTTGTTGTTGTTGTTGTTGTTGTTGTTGTTGTTGTTGTTGTTGTTGTTAGATGCTGTGGACTTGGGTCTGATTCCTAGAGGCCCTATACACAACAGTAGGAAACACTTCCTCTAGCCACACACACTGTACCACACTGGTGCTATTGTCAGTCCCACCCCTACAGTACCAGGTATTTCCAGATGGTCTCCCATTCAAGGACTAACCAGGCATGATGCTGCTTAGATTCTGAGATCTGACAAAATCAGACACCATGATGGTATGGCTATAGACTCATAATTTCTAATTTCTAGACCACAGGTTATATATTAAAAAAAATTTTTTTTAGTACTAGGGGTTCAACCCAGGGCATCGAGCATGCCAGGCAAGTGCTCTAACACTGAGCTGTACCACAGCACCTTTTTTACTTATTATCTTGAGATAGAGTCTCCCTAAGATGTGCAGGTTGCCACTGGCCTCAAATTTGAGATCTTTTTGCCTCAGCCTCCCAAATTGCTGGGATTACAAGTATGTGCCATGGCACCTGGTATTAAAGTCTTTTATTAACTTGACATCAGAAGACAATATAATCAATCATTCCTTCTCAATGCCTGGACTTCTTCCGCCTGTGTAAGGGATGAGTTTGGGAAGGAAGCTCATTCGTTCCACATATGCTAACTTCTCCCTATTGCCTACAGTCTCTTTTAGTACTGCTTTAACTTTACTGAATTTCCTTTTGGGTCATTTGCCCTACCAAATTTTTGTTGACTGTATTTGCTTATTCATTTAGGTCCATCCTAGCATAGCTATGCCTGCAGCCATATCCCTGTGGCATTTGATCCTCTCAGATCTCTGAAGCTAAGCAGGGTCTGGCCTGGTTAGTACTTGGATGGGACCACCTGGGAACACCAGATACTGTAGGCTTGAGAGATGGACCTGGCAACCCACTCCCAAAAATCAATCTGCTGTTGAAACCCTATGAACAGCAGTGAAGCACTGACAATAATGTTTCCCCTGTTATATGTAGGGTCGCTATGAGTCGGATACCAACTTGATGGCACCTAACAACAACAACAACAAGCATAGCTATGTACACTTACAAGATGCAGCTATTTCTGTATGACCTGGAACAAAAGATATGCTCTTTGAGTTGTTTTTAAACATTATTATAAATGAGACTAAGCTTGAGCTTATACTTTCATTCTTTCAAGCTAAATAGTCATGCCATGCCTGCAGCTGTAGCCCTGTGGCATCCGATCCCGTCAGATCTCGGAAGCTAAGCAGGGTCGGGCCTGGTTAGTACCTGGATGGGAGACCTCCCGGGAAAACCAGAAGCTGTAGGCTTGGGAGAAGGACCTGGCAACCCACTCCCAAAAATCAATCTGCCATTGAAAACCCTATGAACAGCAGAGAAGCACTGACAATAGTGTTTCCCCTGTTGTACAGAGGGTCACTATGAGTCGGATACCGACTCGACGGCACCTAACAACAACAACAACATATATTTATAATAAATGGACCAAGATTTAAGAAGCAAGATTTGGTTTTGTTAAAATAGAAAATAGCTTTTGGTATTTGTGCAAAATGAATTAATGCAGTATGTTTAATGGGGATTTACCCAAGCCATGAATAAAATATCTTCTGTATCATCCTCAGATCTCTTTGATCATCCTATTCAGCATTACACTTGTGGATACATAAAGTGGCCTTTTTGATAGTAATATTGAATATTAAAACAAACAAACAGACAACAACAACAACAACAACAAAAAACTTGTTCTGGGTACCTGGGCAAGTGAAAACTTAATCCATTCTGAACTAGAAAATAAAATTTATAGAGAGATCTTGCCTGTATTGTGCTGAGGATGGGAGGAAAGTAGCAGATAGGGTCCAAATTTATGAATGAAGTTAAATATGTGTGAAAGGAGTCAACCTCATTGCCAGAGTTAAGGCTGGAAATAGAACTATGTTAAAGTGAGAGGCAGAGCTGAAAAAAATTACAGCTTTGCTATTACTGTGATAATATAATGGAAAGGACAAAAAGAAATAGCCAGTATAATAACTTGATGAAAGAATGGACTACATTATAATTACCATAGGAAGAAAATATTATTTTCCTTAAACTCTTATATCAGAAAAATCATCACCTTGGCCAGAAATTTCCCCAGAGACTATGGGTCCTTTCACTGCCTAGTCAAATTCTATCTGCAATGGTTAAACCCAATACATCTAGCAGGGTAAATCAGGAAAACAAGGTCAGATTTCCTGGGTTTACCTCCTGGCCTATTTATTTTCTAGGTGTCTCTGCACTGAAACTTTTCTCAATTTTATCACCCTCAAAATAGGATTTTAAAACAATCTTTGATGAACATGGTGGTGCATGCCTGTAATCCCAGTGACTCAAGAAGAGGAGGTAGTAGGATCTCCAGTTTGTGGCCAGGGGTAGCCTATATATCTTAGACCCTTCTTCAAAATAAATAAGTAAAAAATGGGCTAGGCATGCAGCTCAGTGGTAAAGCTGTTACTTGCAAAGTATGTGTGAGAGCTTGGGGGTTGAACCCCCAAGAGCTAGAAAAATCAAAACTTAAAGAGCTTTTACAAAAGTAAAATTAAGACATGTATAAATCACTTTTCACAATCCCTGGAAGGTCTGCATATATTGGGAGCTTTGTCAGGATGTATTTTATTAGACATTTTTGTCCAGGTGAAAGAAATCAACCTTTAATTCTCAAGTTGTTATATAATATTGCTTTAAAGTAAACACTATCTTTCATTCAAAAGCCATAGCTTGATCAATCTAGGAGGATGGCTTCCAATTATTTTATTTTATTTTTTTGCGGTACTAGGGGGCTGAAGTCAAGGCATTGCACATGCTTTGCAAGTGCTCTACCCCTGTTCTACACCCTTAGCTCCTTTCCAATTTTTTTTTTTATCTTGAGACAGGTTCTCACTAAGTTATGCAGGCTACCTCTGGACTTGAACTCACAATCCTTCTACCTCCACCTCCTCAGTCGCTGGGATTACAGAGTTTCTCATTTGAAAAGACAGTTTGCCTTCCTTTGATAGCAATTCTGTAAAATGGATCATATGCTACTTCTTTGATAGACCAAATTTAAGAGAATTTCCTTTGGAATAGAGCATAAGGGTTTTGTTGAAAGTCAAACAAGAGCTCTTGAATCAAATAGAATATGAAGAAAGGGAGGTATTTATGATAATTTGAAAATAAAGGTGAGAAATTCTTGGAAGAGCAGAGAAAAAGGCCAAGTGTGTGTGTGTGTGTGTGTGTGTGTGTTCGTGTGTGTGTGTGTGTGTTTGTGTGTGTGTGTGTGTGTGGTATGTATGTTATATAAGTATATTGTATATACTATATATTATATATAAATATATGTATATATATTTGGTATTGTATACATATATTCAATCATTAGGTTAATAGTTTATACATTTTTATCCACTTGAGAGTAGTTTCCCAAATGTATCATGAATTTCCAGGATGGACTGATTTCACAGAAAGTGTTCACACACAGAGGAAAAAGTCTACTTTGACATTTATTTTATTTGCCCTGAAGTCTGATTCTCTGAGGTTGGAATAAAGGATATTAGTGTGGCATTCCTACCTTACAAATCCATCCTGACCAGTGGGTCATAATTTCCTCTGTTCCATTTGCACCGTGGCTCCCTTGTGTCACTAGAAGGCAATGTTTCACATGTATCACCTTGATGGTGCATTCCATCACCCTGCAGCAAAACTTTTTACACACAAGATAGACACTTAACTCATATGTTCATTCCAATCGCTTTAAATTTTCAAAAACGTCAAATATTGTTTTGCATGACACAGGTGATCCTCACGAACTTATCACCTCTCTCAAAGGCCATTTCTCTTGGCTGCTGCTTCACATTGAATAAAGATGAGCCTTCTTCACTCCATGGATTGAAACTAATATCAGTGCAGCTGTGTCATATTGAGGGTGAAAGAAGTGAAAATGAGATTAATTTTTCAATGAGTTAGAGCCATCTATAGCTAACAGGGACAATTCAAGCCAGACAACCTCTAGATTATTAACAAAGATGCTTCAATCCTTAACTTTAAGTCTGATGAAACTCAAAGGTTTAGACTCTTTTTTTAAAGTTAGAATCCATGGTTTGTGTTGTTCAGAGCAGAGCTCAGTTGCTTTTTACTTAGTGACAATTAGATTTGATCTGTTATGTTGCACTCTGGATCCATGTCAGAATAACCTAGGGAATAGGAAGGTGTAAACAAACTCAGGACACATTGTCAATATGCTGATTCTTTCACATTTGTACATTTCACTGAATACATAGTTATTGAAGTGATATTAAGTTTTTAGGAGCTTGACTTATGCAGACACTGGAAATTAAAATAAAACAGAAGAGATCTCTTGATTTTTAAGAAGCTAACAGTTGATTGACAGGGAAGTTAATAAAGAGGTAATTTCAATACTTGGCTCTTCTCAAATTACATGAGCAAGAAGGGAATACTAAAACCTGGTCGTGCAAGATGTGGTACTGGAGAGGTGGGAGGCTCACTGGAGGAGGTGTCTGTGGAAGTGAGTATTGCACAATGAACAAGTCTTGGCAGGATGAAACACAAAAATAAAGGGAATTGCATCAAAAAAGACCTCGCATAACCTGAGACATTAATAAGATAGCCTGTCTGGTGTGTTGAGGAAAGCAAGGTAGTCTAGTTTTTCTGGACTATTACATGGGAGGAGATGAGTGAAAGGGCATGCAACTCTGGACAAGCAGGTGGGGATCAGGGCCCGATGGACCTTCATGCCAGGCTAAAGGGAAAGGATTTCACCTGCATGGGGCAGGGAGTACCTGAACAATTTTAGGTTTTTACTTTGACAGCTCCTTCCTGCCTCTGATAGCACAATGGAACACTCAACAACACCCAAGTTTTGTAAACCAAATTGTTGTTGTTGTTAGGGGCCATCAAGTCAGTATCCGACTCATAGCAACCCTATGTACAATAGGCCAAACACTATTGTCTGTGCTTCTCTGCTGTTCATAGGGTTTTCAATGGTGGATTGATTTTTAGGAGTGGGTTGCCTAGTCTGTCTCCCAAGCCCACAGCACCGGGTGTTCCCAGGTGGTCTCCCATCCAAGTACTAACCAGGCTGGACCCTGCTTAGCTTCCGAGATCTGATGGGATCGGATGCCACAGGGATACAGCTGCAGGCTAAAACAAATAGGATGACACAAAGAAATACATATTAGATTTGGCAGAGCTTGCTGGAAAACAATAAATCTTACCAGAAATTAGGATGGTAAATAAAGGGTTCAGCCTTATGAGTCACAGATGGTCATTCCATTGGGGTTGAGAGTAAAGAGGAATTGATTCTGGTGAAGGTTAATAGATAGAGCGGCTGAGCTTGGCCTTGAAAGAGGGGTGAAATTGCTTGTTTTGCTTTGTTTTGTTTTCTTTAGTAGGTGGTTGAACCCAGGGCCTTCCACAAGCGAGGCAAGTACTGTACCATTGAGCTGCACCCCAGCCCTGCTTTTAAAAATATTTTTTGAGATAGGGTTTCACCAAATTGTGCAGGCTGCCTCTGGCTTTGAACTCTTGATCCTCCCACTTCAGCCTCCCAAGTCCCTGGGATTATAGGTGTGCACCACTCTGCTTGGCAGGGATGAAGTTTTAATAGGGAGAATAATAAAAAGAAGGAAAAAATGCTTGAACAAACACTGAAAATGTGAAGTCCTTGTATGATTGATAGAAGAGCTCAGAATAGGGCAGTGATGCAGGAGCCCAACCACAGCAAGCTTGAAATTTTTTTTATATTTTATGTCAAACCAAAGATTTGGAGATTTATAGAAAATATTATCAAGGAAAGTTTCTAAGCAGAGGAGAAGGCTTTTCCATGTAAGGTGCTGTAAAGATTGACCTAACAGTAGCAATTCTAATGGAACAAAAAGAAAATAAGTAAAAATACTAACAATCTGAACCAGTATGGAGATAGAACAAATCGATAGGAGTAGTTGGACTACATGCTCCCCTCTGCTCTATTGATCAAAAGCATTTTTTCAAGGCTTTTGTATGATTTCTGAACTGCATTCAGAATTGGAAACAATGATTTTGGTGATACTCTCAACTCTGTTAGACATTAGGGCTAGATTTTTCATTGGCAGGTGGTGCTAACTACAGCAATGTGGAAAATAAAGAAATTTATTAGTTAAGCCCATGCTCCTCAACTTGGCTATTGTTAAAATCTCCTAGAGAACTTGGTAATTGTTGGAGCCCATCAAAGTGACAGAATCAGATGCTCCAGGAGTGGACTTAAGACTCTAACGATTTTTATCATCAGGCAAGTTTGAGAAACCTAGCTCTATGGTAAATGTTGCTTCAAAGCACAAAATTAATTGACAGGATATAAAGGCCTGTGTTGATATCATTTTTATAGAACTTTTTGAAAGGTAATTTTTGTCAGCTTTCCCATGTTCTCAGAAGTAGAAACTACAAATCCAAATCAGGCCCCTTCTCACCACCTCGTCCAAGATCACGATTCTGATCCACGATTCTAATCCATGATTCTAATCATCTCCCTCCAGGGTAACAGGATGCTAACTAGGCTCTCAGCTACCATTTTTTCTGGGCTAGGGTCTGTTTCCCAAAGGGGAGATGGAATATTTGCTCTACAGCCTCCAATGGTTTCTGATTATTCCCTTAAAAGAAACCTTTGGAGGTCTTATCATGACCTTCAAAGCCTCACCCAGGCTGGCCTCTGACCCCCTGCTTCATTTCAGCTCTGTGCTCTCAACATGTTCTCTCTGCCTTTTCCACTGTTCCCCCAGTGGTCAAAGCTTGGTCAAAGTGGTCCATATCTCCGAGCTTGGTCTTCATTATTTTTGCCTCATGGAACCAAATTTCTCCAGGTTTTCACTGGACTTGCTCCATTTTGTCATTCAGAAAGGCCTCCCTTTCTTTGTGAAAAAGAGCTACTATGCAGCACACTCACCTTTTCATACAACAGTATAACCTTTATCCAGATTCATTTTGCCTTGAGAGTCCTGTCATTACCAGTTCTTATAACATATATTCACATATATAATATATGCATATATATGTGTATACATGTATATGTGTATACATATATATGTGTATACATGTATATATATGTATATGTATATATATATACATATATGAAATTTTCCCTTATCTTCTCTAGTAAAATGTGTGTTCATTCATACCATGAATTCTGTCTAATTACCATATTCCCCAGGGGTAAGAATGATGTCTAACACTTAGTTGATGGTCAATAAGCATTCCTTGGATAGACAGGGGGAATGTATGAAGTGCTCAGAGGTGATAAGAGTTATTTAACATATTGCCTTTGAATTGGTGCCTTTACCTCTGCTATTGTCTCTAATATGGAGCCTTAAATTATATGGACTATATAACTTTGTAATGTTTTCTCATGTTTTCTGGTTTCCTTATGTGATATCATTGCTTCGTCATGAAATATTTCAGTATAGACATTGGGAGACATTTCTGTTAAGCATAATTAGAGCCACCTATATTGATCTATTTATATTTCTTTCTTTTTATACTTGATTTATCCTTAGTATTCTAATGTTCTCTGTATGTCCAGGGTGAGGGGTTGAGGGGCTTTACCAGCTCTGTCTAGGGCCTTTATCTGAGATCACATAGTTCTTGCTTTCTCTAACTTTCCTTTTCCTCCTCCATTAAGAGCATTGACATCCTGAAATGGCAGTCTTAGGCAAGATCCTATAAAAGGTTGTTGCTTCCACTGGATTTGGACATAGATGCAGATTTGGGACATTATTAGCATTTAAAAAACTAGGATTTTATTAATCTCAGCAGTCTGAGTAGCCCAAAATGCCTCTAAAACACATTGTTCACTGTGACCAAATCTACATTCCCTAACTGTTTAAAGTCTTGAGATTTAGAGCAATTTAGCACCCAACCATTGATTCAGTCTTCACTGTGTCTATCTCATTTGACATTAAAGTCAGTCACAATTATCCCCTTAGGTCTTTTATAGACTTAAGGTCCTTATAATCATTGTTATCATTGATCCATTTCATGTATGGAAACTCAGGAATGTGAAAGTTCTATTTTTGTTGTCAGGCTGGGGTTTAGCTCAGAGGGTAGAGTGCTGCTCTGCACTCTCTGAGGACCCAGGTTTGACCCCCAGCCCTGAACAAACAAGAGAAGGACGTTTCAATCCATTTCCAAAACAACCCCGAAACAATTAGCCATTGAAAACCCGGTAAGTGTCTTGAGGACAACTCGGACCCAACTTAATGGCATCTAACAACAACAGTTCTTATGGCTATTGTAAACACAGTGCCAGTAAATGTTTCCCCTTTCTCATATATAATTGTGTCTTTTCTTAAAGAAAAATTCTCCTGAAATCATAATTTGTGCACTCAAGAAAACATTATAAGAATCATTACTGGGATTGCTGTACACGCATACAAAATCCCCATGCATACATTCACAAAGTGATACCAACTCTATTCATGGCCCATCCAGAAAATACATGAATACAGCTCTCTTCTTCTCAGTGAAAGATATCCCAGCACTGCCTCAGAATCCAAGTTTGCACTTTAGTAAGATGAATTATTTTTCTCCTAGAAACATCCTTATACTGACAGACAGAATGTTGAGAGGAGCCTGAGGGTGGGCTTCTGTAGTTTAGTTCCATGACCAGTGGCTCTGCCTGAGTCATGCTGACCTACCTTCCAGGACATGCTGAGGGAGATTTTTGCCTCAGAGCTTCAAATCTTGTGGCTTGCACCTTATTTTCTAGGCAGGCAAGAACGGTTGGCTTTCTGGTAAGTTTTCTCCTGTGGAGGACTTGCCTCAAGGCAGATATGTCTAGTTATCTCCCTGCCTTTTGAAGCTACACTGCACACAGCTGCTTTCCCCTCATCTCAGCTCCTACCTGCCTGGAAGGGACTTTGCCTGAGAAGTCCTGACCAGGCGGCCTGAAGAGTTATTTACCCGGGATGTGAATCTCTCCACAGCCTCCCAGAAAGTCAATTTGCACACCTTGCTTTTCATCACTTACCATGATTTTTCTGGTTCATCACTTACCATGATTTTTCTGGTTCATATGTCTAGACCTAAAACAGAGTAACATATTTCCCTTGTTGAAGATACATCCCTTTCACAATTTCATTAGGCTTTTGTGACAGGTTTGTTGCTAGGTATAGTCGAATCAGATTCCACTCATAGTGAATCTCATAGGGTTTTCAATGGCTGATTGTTTTGGGATTGGGCTGCCAGGTCCTTCTCCTGTTTTTACATAGGTGAGGATTGAATCCAAGGCCTCAGAGAGCACAGAGCAGCAAGCACGTAGCAAACTAAACTAAACTCCTGGTGTGAAAATTTATAATACATGAAAAAAAGAGAACAACCACTACACTTTAAAATGGAAGGAATATTTGCAGGGGAGGCAAAATTTGTGCAGTTCTTAAATGTTGATCCAAGTTAATTTTGAGAGATTTCATATATAAGTTATCAGTAATCATTCTAACCGAATATGTGGATTTTGCCTGAATTTTAATATTTGGAGGAAAAAGACTCACATCATCTTGTAAGTCACTATCTATAGTTGCTTGATAGTTCATTTCTTTCCTAATCACTGCTGCTCTCCATCTGTGCGATGGGATGCCATGTCTTGGATGGAGGTGGAGGGCCTAGAGCAATCATGCAGGCCTGCCTGACTCCTGCCTACTGGTCAGGTAAAATCTGGTGATGGTGAATGTGGAAGCCACAGGAGGAGGCCTTGGATGAGTTAGGGATGGGGGCTGTGCAGTGCCCTGGAAGTAGAGGGGCAGACATCCTTACACTTGTCTTTGCTGGTTTGTGTAGTCCTGCTTTTTAGAACTTACTTCCACTTTCTCCCCTGTACCTTTATGTATTGGTGCAGATCTGGTTTCTTGGGTTCCAAAATTAGAGTCAAAGTGGGAAGAGCATCAATAAATCCATCACTATGTTCATCTCAGGCTAGAGAAAAGCTTCTGCATTGCACCCTTGTGGCTGGGGGTGGCTGAGTAGCCTGTGTAATGTGGCCTGCCTGCCATAATTTGTTTTAAGAGATCATGCATGTTAGAAATCAGTATCTCAGAGGGTCATGAGCCTATCTTGGATCTTGACTTTGTCACAAGATTGCTGGGTGAGCTTAGTCAAGTTTCTTGAATTCTCTGAGTCATAGTTTCACTGTTATTGGGAACTGAGAATACCAGGGGCTAAGATGTGGTTTGGTGGAAGAGTGCTTGCCTACCATTCGTGACATGTTGGGTTTGATCACCAGCAGTGGAAGAAAAAAAAGAACAAACAAGAAATAAAAGTACTAAAACCCATTTTGTAGTATTCTTGTGTGGAATAAGTTAGGTAATATTTGATATGTGCCTCATATAGTGTGTGACACATAAACCCTCAGTTAAGGGTGACCTTTTAGGTAGTTATGTGTATGTGTTTAGATATGAAATTTTCCTATTGTAGTTGCTCTGTGGATTAAAGAGAGCTACTTCCACCTCAGCATTACCAATGTGCAGTAATTAGTAGGTGAAATATCTACTCTGTATGGCCCATTGACTGTAGATTTAGAATTATAGACTCATTTGTCTTTCTTATTCAGTATGCTTGCTCTAAACAGTTGTTGTTGTTTTGCAAAGGACTGCAAAGTAACCTCAATTAAACCAACTAAGGAAAATAAATCACAACTATACTTCCAAATCAATGTTCTTTGTTGTGGGCCTGGGTCAGCAAACTTCTCTGTACAGAGCCGGATAACAGATATTTCAGGTTTTGTGGGCCATATTGTCTTTGTCACAGGCCCTTATCTCTTCTGTTCTGTGAAAGCAGCTATGGGCCGTCCTTTAAAAATGAACGACTGTGTTCCAATAAATCATTGTTTACAGAAGCAGGTGATGGAGTGGATGGCAATCTCAGAGTGTTTTGCTTTTCCTTTTGCTTGTTGACTTCAATAGGGAAAAATACGACCGAAATTGCTAGCCCAGGCAGAGATGTCCTGGGCCTCTACAGCACAATGTCCTTGTACAGGTGCTGATACACGATGGATGGTCAGATGAGAATAATGAGTGACCTCTCTGGTCCTACATTTTCTTATGTAAAATCATAGGTTGGGGCTGGTCTTTCAAGACCACATTCTGTAGTTCTGTGACCCAAGCTGTGCCTTAAATGTCAGGTCTGACTGCTTAGCCTCACACACCCTTCACTTGTCAACATAAGATCATCAGCAACTAATCATGAGCTACCAGTGCTTAGGCATCTTCCCATAATCTATTCATGCTCAGGCCAATATTTAGAGTTCATGCCTAGCCATAGGGTGCCCAGCAGCATTTGGATGTTGCATTAAGTGGGAAAGAAATAAGTAGGTTGAACAGAAGGAATGCATTAAAAACGCTGACATGCTGTCTTGAGTGAGTCACCCAGCTGTGGACTGCTCAGAAACAACAGGATCAGTCAGACAAGACTGGCTTTTGGTCTGCAGGTTAAGGAATAATGAGTTCAACCTCCTGGACACCCATGAATAAGTTTTTCTGGCTGCAACACCAACTTGAACACACAGCCAGGGTCTGTTGTAGGGGAGACAGGAGGCTACCATGCCAGGCTCAAGTTAAGATTTTCAGCATTATCTGAAAGAGGTGATATATACTATCAGCAGACACATGTGACAGGATTTAGAAAAATATGTTGCAAATCATGGAACATATGCCTCATTATCATGCCACAGTGCTCCTAGGGCATGAAAAATTAATATATTTAATCAGTTTGGCAAAATATATACTGTATAACAGATGACTAGGTTGTGTTTTGCTGTTACATGCACTAATGTACTAAATCAATTCAAATAAAATATTTTTGTAATCATATTTAATCATATCTTCATTTTTTAATGCCCCAGAGACCCTCAAAACTGCAAATGGACTAAGCTTATTATCCCGACCACAGGAGTACCACAATGAACATGAGCCAGAGTCCAGCACTGTGATGGTTTATTCATTTACTTGTTACCTGTAATTTCTGTGAATATTGAAGCTCTTAGATGTATATTTATGTCAGAGTGGATACTTTAAAAGGCCAAAGGTGGCCATTCATTTATCCCTTCAGTGGCTTTGCATCACTCCAGGGGAACATCCAGTGTTTAGAAATTACCCCATCTCTTCAGAATCATTTCACATTAGGTCTCTTTATTTTTGCTCTGCCATAGCATGAGTTACATGAGCATGAAAAGGGAACTCACCAGTCCAACACTTTCATTTTTAAAATCATAGGTTGGGGCTGGGTCTTTCAAGACAGTATTCTGTAGTTCTGTGATCCATACTGTGCCTTAGATGTCAGGTCTTCGATGAGATATCTTTACTTCAAAGAGGAATGTGTGCCTGACTCATGCCATGGTATTTTCAGTTACATCATATGCTTGTAAAAGCAAGATAGTGAATAAGGGAGATAGGAAAAGAACCGATGCTTTTGAATTATGGTGTTGGTGATGAATACTGAATATACCATGGATGGCCAAAGGAACCAACAAATCTGTCCTAGAAGAAGCACAACCAGAGTGCTCCTTCAAAGCAAGGATGGCTAGACATATCTTACAGATTTTGGTCATGTTGTCAGGAAGGACCAATCCCTGGAAAAGAACATCATGTTTGGGAGAGTGACAAGTCATTGAAAAAAAGGAGACCCTCCACTAGATGGATTGCCACAGTGTCTGCAACAATGGGTTTCAACATAAATAAGATTATGTGCCTGGCACAGTGTCATCAGTGTTTTATTCTGTTGTACATAGGGTTGCCATGAGTCAGACATTAGTCCACAGCAACTAACAACAATAGCAACAGCATTGTTTATCTTTCAGTTCATTTCTTCCATGCTTCTACCTCCCCCAACCCACAGGCTTTCCACATACTATTCCTTCCTTAGGGCTGAGGTTTAGTTCAGTTGGTAGAATGCTGCTCTGCACTCTCTGAGGCTCTGGACTTGATCTCCAGTACCACAAAAAATGGGAGAAACAATCAGCCACTGAAAATCCTATGAATATCAGAGAACCACTGACATAGTGCCAGGCATGGTGGTATCAAGCAGTGTTTCCTTCTGTTGTACATAGAGTTGCTATGAATTGGAACTGACTCAATGGCACTTAACAACAACATTCCTTGCTTGGAACAGTCTGCTTTCCTCTTCTTTCCCTGCATAGGTGTTATTATCCCTTCAGTCTCAGCTTAAAGGTTCTTATGATCCCCTGAACACTCCCAACTCCTAGACTAGATCACATCACCTAAATAAGCATATGGAACAATATTTTAACCACCATCACAGATAACTGGGATTGCTTTCTTCAATTGTATGTTTCCATGTAAGATAGTAAATTTTATGATGGTAAGGATTATGTCTGGCTTGTTCAAAAGTATACCAGATCCCTGCTCAATAAATATTTGCTACATGAAAAACCAAAGCCTTTATTTTTATCTCTAGACAGAAAAATGATGTGGCTTTTATTTGTTTGCATTGAAGAAGAGCATTGTATGCCATGCTCAGATATACTGCCTTGCCATATTGATTGTTTTGAGCTGAAGGGTTGGCAGGTAGAGAAAAGGCATTCTGACCTTCTCTTCTCTACCTAATAACAGGCTATACAACTTCCCATGAAAAAAGTGACCAACCTGGACCAGGAAGAGAAGAACATTCTTATCATCAGAGACTGGGCATCAATGCTGAAATGGATCTATACAAACAAATTTACTAAAATAAGCTTCATCATCTGCTAGTTTCCTCCGATATATTCCTTGGTCACTTCCCCCTGTCTTATTGCTCCTTATTCAAACCTGTTTTACTGCTTATTTCTTCACAAATTTATTGTTTCTTTGTTTAAAAGGTACATAAACTGTCTGCTTAGGTCATTTCTTTGTGTCTTTATTGTCTTTTGAGATCTCATATTACAAGTAAAACTAATGAAACTCTGTGCTTTGTTTCTTTTAATGTACCACACATCATTTTAATCCTTATCCAACCAGAGACCCTAAGATGATACAGGAATTTTTTTTTCTTTCTCTACAGAATTATCTTTAAATATGTAGGCAATGGAATTCTCTGTGTTTTTATACATGTGAACCTGTAAAAATATGCTAAGAGATAGTTAAGCTAGTAATTATACCTGTATGAGCTTGCTGACTGTCCATCTACTGTTGTGAATACTTTAAACACTCATCAAAGGTACTGTGGTGCATGGAAAGGGTGTTCCTACCACAATGGAATATGCCATTCTGCCTGGAAGAGCAGAACTTGTGAAGGTCTACTTTGTTTCATTTACTCCATTACAGCTTTTGTGCATGATAAAAGATTTGGTTAAGAACAACCTTTAATTCAGAGGTTATTGACCCTCAAGCCAACAGGACCAGGCATTAATGTAAATGAATAAACTGGGAGAGGGCTGGGATGAACAAGTGTCCACACAGGAGTAATTGTTTCCTTGTGGAAATATGAACTCAGCTTTGAGATATTCTGATATTTTAAAGGAAGCAGAAAAACCGTAGACCTAAAGTAAAATCATAATTTTTTGAAATAATTTCAAATTTTTAAAATACTCTATTTTCTAGATAGCACATGTGTGCTGGACCACCAGTTTGCAAGCTATGAATTTAAAACTTAATCATTGGCTTGATATCAGAGTTACTGAGAAAAACAATCAATCAATTTGCTGAGGCATGAATAAGTGATGCATGGATATTTAACCAAATGAACAATTCATGCATAAATAATAAATCAAGGAAATTTAGAATGAGAAAGGATATTAGAATTACTTTATGAATAACTTTCTCCATATTGCAGATGAAATATCTCAGGTACAAAATTTAGAACACTGGAGCTTGAACTCAAGTACACAAAATTAAACAACACACTTGTGAATCCAAATGTTTTCATGCTTGCCTTTCCCTAAAGTCTTGGTCAACTGTCTGTGTCTTTGTCTCTCTGTCTCTGTCTCTGTCTCTCTCTCTGTCTCTCTCTCTCTCTCTCTCTCTCTCTCTCTCTTTCTGTGTGTTTGTGTGTGTGTGTATATGCATATTGTGCTATAATAAGGCATGAATGATCTAAAATATAATGCCCTATGCTAGTGATACTCAGATTTTACTATATATATGAATCACTTGGAAATATCATAAAAATGCAAGTTCAGATTCAGTAGGTTTGGAATGGGGTCCAAGTTTGTGCAATTTTATAAGCTCCCAGGTAATGCTGATCCCAGGACCAAACTTCGTTAGAAGGATCTACCCTCCAATGTTGCTTTGTATGCCTGGACTGCCTCAACATCCCAGAGCAGAGTATGTTCTTCCTTCTTTTCTTTGTCAGTTAGCACTGAACTATCATTGCCCCTCTTCCATTCACAATCCTTGGCAAGTAAAGTATACGAAATTAAATACTAAATCTACTTAACAGGGAAAGGAGATAAGTAACTGGAAACCAGAGGTGGCTAAGAAAACATAAAACCTTTAAACTTTCCATGATGCTAAATGCCTGAGTTTTCACGTCTTGTTTTATAGAAAGACATTAGTTCTGGTTAGTTGCTGAGGAGCTCTTGAGTCATTTTATAACTAACAGAAAATGACATCCCAGAAAATAAAGGAGAAAAGGCATTTCAGAATATAAGGGCAAGCGTTCCACAAGATGGCAGTAAGTTCCTATGTTTTACATTTTTCTTCAGTTTAACCTTTTACTGAATACGTTCCATCCATGGAAAAAATTTGAACTTTGAATTATATATTTTTTGTAATGATAGCACTAACCTGAAGAGAAGTTATATATTTTTCTTGGTCTAGAGACTAATGGCTTTTTTGTCATACTACTTTATATTAGTATGACATACTAATGCTGTAGTTTAATCTCGTATTTAGTCTTCT